>SDVV010038083.1:0-10771 GCA_016164225.1 Gammarus roeselii
AATGCAGTAGCAATAATAGACAAATAATAAGCAAGCAGTTGGCAGTTAGCAAGGTGAGTGGCAAGCATTAGGTGCATAACTTAAGAGCACTCATAGGTAAGAACCTCTGGAACAAAAAGAAAGCATAATTGATTAAGATGATCAAACTTCATACATATATACATGAACAAATACAAAGCCAGGAAACAAGTCCATGTAAGAGGCCATGCCACCAGAACAAACAGATTGCTTGGGTTGAGAAAGCCAGCCCCGGTAACAACGCAATAAACAACATATAGCGTCAACCGGGGTGACTCCCGGCATTTTGCGCATACTTTGAAATAACTCAAAAAGTACTCGGACAAAAAACTTTGTATTTACGGTGTGTATAGCTACTATTGTAATCATGGAGCACCATAAGTTTCAACATTCTAGCGTTTACATGGAAAAAAAAAGATTACAAAAAAATTTGCGGCAAGCTACGACCCCTAATCCGGGGTGACTCCCCGCACCAAACCGGGTGACTCCCCGCACCCCCCATATATCAACGTATGAAACGCATATTAAAAGTTTGAGAGTACCAATAGATAGAGCATGCTTATATTAGTACATATCAGTTGCTTGAAATAAAATTTTACGTAAAATATCAAGTCTGACAGGTCTTTTTTATGCTAGTCTTTCGCTGCAGTCATGCTAGACTGTCGAAGGAATTATTTTTTTCGATTTCACAGTATTGAATAAAGTTTTTCTTCAATAATTGCAATCTAACTTTACTGGAAGTCATTTCTCCACATCCTGAACTAATTATGACCCTAAAGTATTGGTAAATTAGCAAATATTACAAAAGAACGATCTTTTTGATAATACGATATAACAGGCAAAAAAATTATTTCTTCAATTCTATAGCAAACTTATTGCATTAACATGAATACAAGTCATGCTAGGTAAGGTATTGTTATCTAGATATGGAAATATGATGAAAAAAATCATTCCCGGGCATTAAACATAAGTCAACACTTAGGCCTCGACTAGTCACCATGTGTTAAAAACATAGGGTCATTATAAAATTAGTTACGCATTTTGAAATTAGCTGTGGTATCATTATTGTGGGTCATTTACTTCCAGATGTCTTTACATGTGTGTAGAATTGCATTTAATTACTTGGCATTGAAGAAAAACTAAGATATTTAATAACAAAATAGGTGCGGGGAGTCATCCACGATTTTTTATTCTACCTGGGGTGACTACCCGCAGTTGTATATTTGTATATATCTACAAAAGTTTACATTTCTTCCCAAAATCCTTCATACGCAACAAACTACAACATATTCGGAGTATTATCACCAAATTTGATCCTAATCCAATGGAAACTCTAGCCACAGCATCAAAGTTTGCGGAACGTCAAATTTTCCAAACCAAAATTATCGGGGACCTGAAAAACACACCTTCACTTTGGCAATTTTTCATAAATTCTGTGAGCCCATGGAATTTCTACAAGTAGCTGATACTTACTAACAAAGACCTGCTCTTTCAAGTCCTGTAGTCAAATATTGTGATTTCCAATGTTTTGGTGCCCAAAAGGATGGTGCCGGGAGTCATCCTGTGTTTTCCACTGCGGGGAGTCACCCCGGTCAACGGCTAGCTAGCTAGCTATATTCTGTTCCTCACCACCAAATTTGGCCCTAATCCAATGAAAACTCAAGCCTCAGCATAAAAGTTTACGGAACATCAATTTTTCTTAACCAAAATAATCAAGGATCTAAAAACACACCTTCAATTGTGAGTGAAGGTGTTCATTTAAATTTTCATAAATTCTGTGTGCATATTGAATTTCTATAAGTAGCTGATACTTACTAAAAAAGACTAGTCTTTATAGTGCCATAGTCAAATAGTGACATTTATGACATTTTGGTGCCCAAAAGAGGAGTGCGGGGAGTCACCCCGGGTTGTCGACCACAGGGAATCACCCCAGTTGACGCTATATTATATATTGCGTCGACCGGGGTGACTCCCCGCAGTCTAAAACCCAGGGTGACTCCCCGCACCCCCCTTCTGGGCACCAAAACGTTGGAAATCACAATATTTGACTACGGGACTTGAAAGAGCAGGTCTGTTAGTAAGTATCAGCTACTTATAGAAATTCGATACGCACACAGAATTTATGAAAAATCGCCAAAGTGAAGGTGTGTTTTTCAGGTTGCCGAAAATTTTGGTTTGGAAAAATTGACGTTCCGGAAACTTTGATGGTGTAGCTAGAGTTTTCATTGGATTAGGGCCAAATTTGGTGGTGATACTCGAAATATGGTGTAGTTCATTGCGTAAGAAGGATTTTGGGAAAAAATGTAAACTTTTGTAGATATATACAAATATACAACTGCGGGGAGACATCCCAGGAGAAAAAAAAATCGGGGGTGACTCCCCACACCTATCTTATTATTAAATATTTTTGTTTTTCTTCAATGAAAAGTTATCAGATGCAATTCTACACACATATGATGACATTTGGAAGTAAATGACCCACAATAATGACACCACAGTTAATTTCAATATGCGTAACTAATTTTATAATGACCCGTTTTTTTCAACACATGGTGACATGTCTAGGCCTAAGTGTTAACTCATGTTTAATGCTCAGGAACATTCTTTTTCATCACATTTTCATATCGAGACAACAATCCCTTATCTAGTATGACGTGTATTCATGTTAATGCAATAAGTTTGCTATAGAATTGACAAAATATGTTTTTTAAATGTTATATCGTATTAATAAAAAGATAGTTTTTTCGTAATATTTGCTCATTTACTGATACTTGAGGGTCATAACTAGTTTAGGATGTGGAGAAATGACTTCCAGTAAAGTAAGATCGCAATTATTGAAGAAAAACTTTGTTTCCTGCGGCGAAATTGGGAAAAAAATCCTTCGACAGTCTTGTATGACAACAGCAAAAGACAAGCATCAGAAAAACCTATCACAGACGTAATATTTACCGTAAAAACTCATTATAAGCAACTGATATATACTAATATAGGCACGCTCTATCTATTGGTACTCTCAAACTTTCAATTTGCGTTTCAATTATTGATAAATGGGGGGTGCGGGGAGTCACCGTGTTTGGTGCGGGGAGTCACCCTCGATTTGGGGTCGTAGCTTGCCACAAGGTTCTTTGTAAATAACTTTTATTTTGGTTAACGATAGAATGTTGAAACTTACGGTGCTCCATGGTCATAATAGTAGCTATACACACCGTAAATATGAAGTTTCTCGGCCGCATACTTTTTGAGTTATTTCAAAGTATGCGCAAAATGCGGGGAGTCACCCCGGTCGACGCTATATTGTGTGTGTGATTTGACTGAAAAAATTGCTGTATAACCAGTTGCCTGAAGCACCAAATTGTGGATGTTGTCAACTTATCAGTAGCAGCATGATAGGGTGGAAAATTCATGGATCGAGACATTTCTTTGCTATAATTTTCAGAGGTACATCGGTCCCTCATGCCCAAATCGGTTTGTTTTCTAGCTCATAATGTTTTATTGTGCCATCCTCCGTTTGATGTCAAGATTGCAAATGGTTCATTGTATTAGACTCTGTCCAATATTGAGTTTACAAACAATCCATTATACTATGCTAGGTCCCATTTGCAATGTAGCTTAATCAAGGTCAACCGAGTTAATTTACCTCAGTGCAGATGCGCAGAGAAAAACATTTGGAATAGGAACACCAAGGCGACCTCAATGCGGCCACCAACGTAGCTTCAGTTTGGCACCGTACGTTCGGCAATGTTGTCACACTACTCATACAGTCAGTCTCTCATCACTTTGCTGAGGCCAGGGCAACACCAATTGTACAGTTTTCATTCATAGATTACTAATTATACTTGATTACTACCTAGATCAATTGGTTGCCATTCATTTTCTCAATCAAATATTTTCATAGTAGGAATTCATGGTGTATGACAACTGTAATGATTGCGTCGACATGTAACATTAAGTTGCGTGCAGCTAGATATATTTGCCAACTGCGTTGCAAGCAAATTGTTGGAACCTCGCCTTTGCAACCTAACCTAATTTAATGGTGGTCTTTCCAACCTGTGGGGTAAATCTAAGGGTGTCTAACCTGCAGGAAAAACGTATTTATTATACAGGTATGTATTTGGGGCATTTATGTACTTTGAATAGATCAACCTGTCATTCACATGCCATAAAATGAAAAGAGATTCTTGCTAACAGGGGTAGGAGAGCAATTCAAAAGTGTAGTATAAGGCTTGTAGAGTAATCTCTCATCCAGATTGCACAATTGGGCACGGGGTTGAGAAAATTATGTGCGTTTCAATAGCCAAATATTAGGAAACAAACCAGACGTGTGCCTCAGAAGCTGAGATTGGCATATCTAGACCTTTGCGTGCGATTGCAGAGTAGGTCTGTAGAGTTACGTGCGCTCCTGTCAAAGATACTGGCAAATATATATACAGCAGAGAGCAAGAGGTGCGAGCGTCTTGTAACAGACTGAAGAATTACATGTATGTAGAGTTTGAGATGACCGCACTTAGACGCAAACGTCTTTCACCAACCAGTCGTCCTACATCACAGAATGTAACAACTAGCTAGATGATACTCTTTCTCATGGTAGTTATAAATTAAAATAACAATCATTGTCAGTTCTTATTAAAAATTGCCATTACTAACAATGCATAAATTTGCACTTCCACTCCGCTGTCTGTTCCATGTGTGTTGCAGCAAACTTATATACATAACGTGTGACGTCGGTGTTCGTTTTCATCTATTGTCAAAATGAACTAATGTTAAATTGTTGTTCAAACCATTCAGGGTGTAATTCAACATTGCAGTTTAGCTATTGTTGCATTCATACCAAACGCTGATGCGCTCCATCTTGACCAATATTGCGCTTTGTATTGTGAATCGCGAATTTTTTATTCTCCTACCAAAATATGCGATATTGGTCATTGTTTGTTTCTCTCAGTAACAGCTGGCAATTCGGACTGTTCGGTCAAAGAAACTAGTAGTTCTTCAATGATGGTGATGCACCGTGGTCAAAAATCTTGGTGTCAGCTTGTACTAATATGCTATGGAGGAAAATGTGTGCATGAAATAGTAGCACAACAAATAGTTTGAGATTTATTTACGTGTGATGTACATTTCTCCGCATGCGATATTGGGAAAGGTGTCTTCACGTGCGCTTCATATCAAGATTTCACAAGCGCATCACATATTTCTTATCAAGGTTTGCGTGCGCTGCCAGCCAATCGGAGAAAAAAACTGTTGACATTTAGAATAATGCACTCAGAAAAGGACATTGAGTTTTCAACAATTCATAATATTTTGTTAAAAATATCATGAGCTCATACTTCCGTGACATACTTATCTTGTTAAATACATCTAATATTCACTGAATGATTTTATCTAACATAAAATTTCAGATAATTGTAGGACAAAACAACATGATAAATGCATGCAAGAAGAAAATTGTCTGTGAAACATTCTTGGTGATGTGAAACACTTGCTGAAGGTACTACTTTGTATCAGAACTAATAAGTGACCAACTAGACCATGCAACGGACCAACCACCTTACATGGAACAGCTTAATTTAACTGACACACACCACATAGCATATATTATTGACAAGCAGTACAGTTAGAGCAAATGTCCACACAGTGATCGATCTATCAAAGTTGATCCGTTTTATTCGTACCAGAGTTAGATGAAGCCAACACGGTTTGATTCCAATAGCAAATTCTGCTTGAAGAGTCAATCACACTAGGTAATAGCTATCAAAGATTTGAAAGTTCAAAATTAAAAGTCATATTGATAAGCAAATAAATATCTGCAAACTTTGAGTTAGCAAAACAATTTGAGTGAGCAAAGGTCATCGGACAATCACTGAAAATGCAATTCTTGCCTTATCATCACGGTTAATGATTGAAGTTTTTAAAGAGCAGTAAATCTCTTTTTCCAGGAATGATGTATCATTAAATTACCCTGATCTGTGCCCTAGACTATGGAGAACTGACTCAATCACCTTAGGAATTGGCTCTCATTGCACTGCCCTAAAGTTTAAACACTACCCTAGGAGTGGTTTGATTACCCCAGAATAGGGTATTTTATCCTTAAGTGGAAACATTGAGACTTTGAGAAGTTGAGAGTTGACTGACAATCAAGACTGACAGTTCTCTAAAGCAGCCGCAACAGGGTATAAAGATTGCTGCGTGCTGGAACGTTGTCTCATCCACTTCAATATACATATATATTTTTTTTTATAGTGGTTAACTTGCAAATGTCACACGTGAAGTTCAGATCATTGAGGAGGAGTTCATTACAAGTACAAATTTCAGTGGAGTTGCTGTGTAAAGTTGGCAATATAGGCATTAATTTCAAAGATATAAGATGGAGTTTTTGACCACAAGATTCTTGCAGAGTTGTCAGCAAAATTCCTGCAGAGTTATGCATATGGCTGATAAAAAGTACTTTTTCCACCCTGGTTTCTCTGGTGCCAAATTATAGATACTGCACTGAAAACTGTACAAGCGGTGTTGGTACCGTTTGAATCATATCCTGTGCGGTGCGCTGGAACAGCTATACAGTCCAGATTGCAGAATTTGGCGCGCGCAGCGCACGCAAACATTGATAAGAAATATGTGGAGCGCACCTGAAATCTTGAGATGAAGCGCACGTGAAGACACTTTTCAAAATATCGCACGCGGAGACAGTACATTGCATGTAAACAATTTTTCAAAAATATTTGTTGTGCTAAAACTTCAGGCATGCATTTTCCTCCATAGCATATTAATTTGAACTGACACCAAGATTCCTAACCACTGCGCATAACCATCATTGAAGAACTACTAATCTCTGTGACCGAACAGTCCGGATCGTCATCGGTTACTGAGAGAAACAAACTAAAACCAATATCGCATTTTTTTGGGGGAGAATAAAAAATTGACGATTCACAATACAACGGGCAATATCAGTCAAGTCAAAGAGCATCAGCGTTGGTATGAATGCAACGATAGCTAAACTGTAATATTGAATTACGCCCTGCATGGTTCGAACGACAATTTAACATTACTGCATTTTGAATATAGATGGAAACAAACATCGACGTCATACACATTATGTAAACAAGTTTGCTGCAACAATCATGGAAAAGACAGCGGAGTGGAAGTACAAAATTAAGCATTGTTAGTAATGGCAGTTTTTAATAAGAACTGACAGGTATTGATCATTTTAATTTATAACTACCATAAGAAAGTGTATCATCTAAATGTTACATTCTGTTTTGTATGACGCCTGGTTGGTGAAAGACGCTTACGTCTATGTGCGGTCATCTCAAACTCTACACACATGTAATTCTGCAGTCTATTTTGCGACGCTCGCAGCCTCGCACCTCTAGATCTCTGTTCTGTATATATTTGTCAGTGTCTCTGACAGTGGCGCACGTAACTCGGAAAACATGCTGCTGCGAGCGCACGCAAAGGTCTAGATATGTCGATCTCAGCTTTTGAGGCGCACGTCTGGTTCGGTTCTTAATATTCGGCGATGAAAACGCACGTAATGTTCTCAACCCCGTGCCCAATTGTGCAATCTGGTATACAGTCATTTCTGTAGGTTTATTCTCTGCCACTGGTCTAGTCCGGAGCGTTGTGTTGAGTATATTGGTTTGCCTTGGTTGGAACTTTTCACCCTGGGACGCTGGGCAGCACGCTTCATGTTACTAGTTTAAATTTTCTTCTAAGGTTGGTAATTGAACAAAAAAGATACATTAAAATAATCAGGAGGCAAGGGGAAAATGGATAGTCAGAGGGGCTAATGACCATGCCATGGCAATCATGTGTGAGATTGGAAGATGCAACCCCGCTGGTCATGGGACAGCAATGGAGTATGGTACGAAATCAAAACGTATACTGTGGTGTACACCCTGTTTCAGTTTGATACAGCCGGGTAGTGGCTCCATGACGTTATGTTGCATGCAGCTGGATATATTTGCTAGCTGCGTTGCAAGCATTCTGTTGTAACATTTCAGCCTTAAATAACTTAGGACTCAGTTAGGAGAACGTGTTTCTAACAAGCGGAGATAAGTTTTGCTCAAACCTGCGGGGCAAACATATGTATAATTCAGTGGTACGTAGTTCTAACCCACTGGGCAAATGTATGCATTATAAATTATATATTGACTACCTTGGTCTATGTTATCCAACTACCCGACCATTTCCACTGGGTATCCGAAATTATCTCGTATCTTACAGCAGCAATGGAGCAGGCTAATTTACTTAGGTAAATAACTACCAGAGGTGTTGATAGAGGATACTGCAAGTTTAAGGCGGCAGTTATTTCAGGAACGCAATGCGATGACAACCAGCACCAAGCACAGAGCCTCTAAGACTCGTACTAACACGATGCAGCGAGAGATTCCGCGCTGAACTACATTCCATTGTTTGTTTGCCTTGCGACGAACGTAATCAACTCGGGCGTCTTTTGGCAATACGCCAATTTGCATAGCAAAATGGAACATGGCAGATGATCATAATAATATAAACTTTTTGTTGAAACCACCAAGGAAATGGAAGAACATTTGATACCTCACCTAATCAAATCAAAATCTGAGTAATCTGACTGGGTAAGGCAGACGAGTGAAGTCAGGAAGGACTCAAAAATAATAATTTTATACATAACAGACCCACAAATTACCTTCCTTCTGGAGTGTACAGTATTTTTCTTCAACGTCCTAACATTGAAGACAGCGAGTGCGTCGCTAGGGCAGATTGTGAAGAGTATGTTAGTGTTAGAAGCCGTTACATTGGTCATGAGGCGCTGTACCGCTTTACGGGAAAGGACTTTAATGTGATCCACTGCGTTTTCTGCAGATACACTGCTAGCGGACGGCGAACGTGGGACCTACATAGATCCACGAGCGATATCATTCTAGCTCACTTTCAGCTCCCTCATAGTGTATGGGAAGGAATCTCTCTTCAATGCATTGCAATAAATTGGGTACAAACATGATTTAAAAAGCTGATTCATGCTTTCTTCAGCGCAAATGAGAACTTCAGAATTAGCATGTTACCAAAGGCATTTTGTTGTCTGGTCTGCTTAGCAGCATTCTCACCATCAGCGCAATCTGCATAAATGATGTGACCAAGATGCTATAAATCGTCCACAAAATCAGGTGTGACGCTATCTAGCTTATAGGGGCACCTGACTTTGAAACTGTAAAAGCTCGCGAAGTCTATTCCTGCATTGCTCTCCTTCACAACAATTAACATGAACTCACACTCTGTAAATTATATACAACATTTAAGCTGAATGTATTATATGTTATACCATTGTAGTTATTTCCATTAGAAATGTGTCGTAGATGCAGTTTTCCTCCAACGGCGGGAATCCCTTCACACGCCAACTGCAGTCCCTCTGACGGCAGTCTCCCTCTGACGGCGGGAATCCCCCCGTGAAGCCAGGTGAGACCCAATCAACGCATAGCGCGGCAACAAGGATATGAGAATGCTAAGTCCTCGATTACAGGAAAGTTTAATTAAGCATTGTATCCCACTTATGTTAGCAACAAAAAATCAATTACTGACAAGTAGGCACAAATTAGTACCAGCTTGGTATAGGTGTAAGGGAACAAACTATAATTGTAAATTAACTCGTAACGTAAAACAACAACTGGCACCTCTAGTGTGGCCATCTGTGGTGCACTCTCAGGCAGGACCGCCCTAGTCTGGTCTGCCACCTCACTCTCGCGTTTAACGCTACCAAACAAGGCTCATCCGCGGTGGGAATTCTCAAGCCCCCCCTCGCTCTCTCTCCTGTCGAGCCTTGAGAAATCATGACGGAAGGAACCTCCCCGTCTGACAGGAGACCTCCTAACATAACTGACAGTGTACTAAGGCTTAGGTGTATTTTCACGTAGGCTATAATGATCCTAGCCGGCCTTAAATTAGGTAGAGATTACTGATGGTTAATGCTAAAAGTCATACGCACTGTTCACATTCTGTTTTTCATCTATTAACTATCATGTCTATGAACGAACAGTACTTTGCTTTGTTTCTTTTAGAATAAAAATTCCGTCAAAATTTTCCTCTTTAATTCCCCTCCGGTCAAGTATAATATAGACTTCGGCTAGAAAATCATTCATACCTGAAAAGTTATAGAACTTCCCACTTCGTTTTGCTAGGTTAGTGTTCGTGTTAAACAATCTGTTGATACTTCTACAGAAAGCGCTCTGTAAGAAAAAAAGTATGGAAAATTATCATAAGAAACCTAATATCTTTGACCAAGAAGAATTCAGTCATTTTGACACGCAGACGCGTTCAAGTTCAACAGCTGAAGGCGACTGCTGACCCGAGTGGTTTAACGATCACGTAAATGAGCGAAATGTATATATTGGTAAGAAACCTTGCCATTGTAAGCCAACAATCACCGTTCTATGGAAGCTGACCAGCTCGGAGAGTTGGCACTGAGTAGTAATAGTGTGAGGTTCCCAACGTGGGGCACTCAACGTAATTACTTGCCCATGAGCCATAGGGTTGAAAAACAATAAAAACCGTGTTACTGATTTTTACTTGTCACTCTGGGATTAGTGCAATAATTAATTCAATGAAATCAAATTAATTAAATGCATCAGCCACCGGTTGTCTTATATAATCCTAGTGTGGCTGTGCATGCAAATGAAAATTGACAATTATACATCAATAACACAACCTATCATGTGTGGCGGAAAATTAGCCTGAAATATTAATAAATATAAATAGGTCAACATGTCAAAAATTATGTCTGGGG
>SDVV010038084.1:0-10771 GCA_016164225.1 Gammarus roeselii
AATGTCAACTTTTGTAGATATATAAAAAAAACTGCGGGGAGTTGCCCCAGTTGAAAAAACAATCGGGGGGGGGGGGATTCCCGGTACCTATTTTGTTACTAAATATCTTTGTTCTTCTTCAATTAAAAGTAGTTGAATGAAATTTTTTGCACATTTAATGACAACTGGAAGTAAATGGCCCACAATAATGACACCACAGCTTATTTCAAAATGCGTAATTAATTTTATAATCACCCAATATTTATAACACATGGTGACAAGTCTAGGCCTAAGAGTTAACTTATGTTTAATACCCAGGAACGATATTTTTTTATCACATTTTCATATCAAGATAACAATACCTTACCAAGCATGACTTGTATTCATGTTAATGCAATATCGTATTGCATTGCAATATCGTCTATCATATTATTAAAAATATAATTTTTTTGTAATATTTGCTCATTTACTGTTACTTTAGGGTCATAATTAGTTAAGTATGTGGAGAAATGACTCCCTGTAAAGTTAGATCGCAATTATTGGAGAAAATTTTTGTTTTCCTTGGCGAAATCAGAAAAAAAATCCTTAGACAGTTGGGTATGAAAAACAGCAAAAAAAACAAGCATCAAAACACATGTCACAGAGGTAATATTTTACTTCACATTTTATTTTAAGCAACTGATATACACTAATATAGGCATGCTCTTTCAATTGGAACTCGCAAACTTTTAATTTGCGTTTCAATTATTGATAAAGGGGGGATGCCTGAAGTCACCCTGTTTGGTGCAAGAAGTCACCCCCGATTGAAGGCCATAGCTCGCCGCACGTTTTTTTTGTAAATATCTTCTTCTTGGTTGATGATAGAATGTTGAAACTTACGGTGCTTCATGATCATTATAGTAGCTATACACACCGTAAATACGAAGTTTCTCAGCCGCATACTTTTTGAGTTATTTTAAAGTATGTGCTATGATGATAAAACAAGATGCTATGTACTTGTTTTATCATATTTTTTTAAAAGATTTCAGGATATGGAAAAATTACTTCCAGTGAAGGTAGTTTGCAATTATTGGAGAGAAAATTTTGTGTCTTGCAATGAAAGGAAAAAATTCCCTTCGACTCTCAGGAGCAACTGCAACAAAAGACAAGCATCAAAAAATACATGTCAGGCATGGAAAAAATCCATACTGCTCATTCCATGTGTACTCTCAAACTGTTGTTCAATTATTGATATGGGAGGTCCAGGGGATCATCCCATTCAATGGGGGGAATCATCCCCCAATTAAGGGTCACAGCTTGCTGCATGGTTATTTGTCCCTAACTTTTTTATGGATTGATGATGAAATATTGTAACTAGAGTGCTTCATGGTCATAATAGAAGCTATACACACAGTAAATACGAAGTTTCTAAGTTCTGTACTTTTTGAGTTATTTCAAAGTTTGCAAAAGCTGAAAGGTGTCGCCCTACTAGTTAGCTACTTGCAATACAGGTGGCTAGCTAGCTACTAGCTGATTGAAATGCATCTTGTTAATTTTTATATCTACCATACTTCCCAGATCACATTACAACTAGCTAGCTATTGGCTGTAGCTGAACAAATATTAACTGCAAAGTTACTTGAATGGTTAAACAGTGTAAAATATGTTGAAAAATTTGGCTAAATTGATGTTTTCCTTTCATTTAATGTTTTTAGCTCATTCAGTTTTGCTTCTCATATAGCTACCTCTCTACATTTTGCCTCTCAGTGATGCTTTTGCACCCATGAATGTTTCTTCCTTCCATCAATGTTTCTTCCTTACATCAATGTTTCTTCCTTACATCATTGTTTCTTCCTTCCATCAATGTTTCTTCCTTCCATCAATGTTTCTTCCTTCCATCAATGTTTCTTCCTTACATCAATCTTTATCCTTCCATCAATCTTTATCCTTCCAACAATGTTTTTCCTTTTCACAGGGCTGAACCCTTCAAGTGTCCCCAACCATGGTCCAGTTTGGGATGCCCTTCTGCAGCAGCCCAAACCCTCGGAGCAGCCTTCTGTTGCTTATAGATGTATTGCTCTGGACCAGCTGCAATTGCCACCCATGAAACAGAAGGTAGCTACCTAGATGTAGAGCTGTGCCTGAACCAAACTTTTCCCAACGTCACCATTCAAATGATGAAGGCTGAAGGTTGGGCATGAGGAGGCGTGGGGTTGTTATTGAGTGATCGACTGACTGGTACCATTACTGGGTGGAAAGAGGTGTCCTCAAGATAGATGTGGGTGAAGGTAAAGTTTGGCGTAGAAAAGTCTTTATTTGTGAGTGCGTACAGACCTGGTAGCTAGAGGAGTGAGGAGGAGAGGGAGGCAATTTTGGACTGACCTGAGCAAGTGTATTGAGAGTTTTTGAAGTCAATTCAATGTGGTTGTACTGAGTGACCTAAATGCAAGTGTTGGAGATGTAGTAGTGGATAAAATGATTGGGAGGGTTGGCGTTCCTGGTAAGAATGACAATGAGAAAAACTCTTAGGTTTATGCATGGAGCAGGAGCTGGTTGTCGGAAACAGCCTGTTCAAGAAGCGAGATATCCACAAGTAAACATGGATGAGGATGGCCCATGGTGCAGTGGTAGAGAGAGCGCTGATGAATTTTATGCTGATTTCCAATAGCGTGGTGAGGAGGCTGTTGGATGTGCGGGTGTTGAGAGGAGAGGGTGGAGGAGTGTCTGACCATCTGATGATGGAAGGAAGATTAAGAGTGGAGCATGGGTGGAAGGGAAACAAAAGGAGAGGAGGAGGGAGAGAGGTAGTGAATGTGAGATGGCTAAATGAGAAAAGCAGAGCGAGGAGTCCTGCGGGCGTTGAGGGAGGAATTTGACAATGTGAGAGGGCAGAACCTGCAAGATCTGGAGGAAGAATGGGAGACATTCAGAGATGCCTTGTTGAGATGTTCGAGAAATGTGTGTGGTGTGTGCCATGTGGGCGGGTGCTGACGAAAGAGCTGAGAGTGATGGAGCGAAGAGGTCAAACTGGCGGTGATGCAGAAGAGAAGAGCCTTTGAGGAGTGGTTCTAGGCGAAGTCTGTGGTGGTCTATGACAACTATAAGGAGAAGAGGAAGGAAGTAAACCGAGTGGTGAGGAGAACAGAAAGGGATGCTGATGGTAGGTGGGGCAGATTTTGCCAGAATTTTTAGGATAACAAAAAGATTTTCTGGAGAGGTTAAGAGGGTGAAAAAGGGAGAGAACAGAAAGGAGGAGATGGTGAAAGATGAAAACAGCCAGTTGTTGACGGAAATGGTGGTGTACGGAGAAAGTGGGCCGAGTATTTTGATGAATTGTTGAATGTCATGGATGACAGAGTGGCTGACATTGTTGCTGTTGGTGTTGGGAAGAGGTGCAGGAGGTGATGGAAGCAGGGAAATCTCCTTGTTTGGATTGTGTTGCGACTGCTTAAAAAAGGTGGAATATTGATTGTTGAATGGTTGGTGAGGTTACTGAACATTTGTTTTGTGGCAGGCGTGGTACAGATTGAGTGGTGCAGTGCCTGCATTGTCTTGCTGGATGAGGGCAAAAGAGATGAAAATGAATGCTGCAGCTCAAAACGTATCAGTTTGTTGTGTGGCTGGTAAGTTGTATGGGAGAGTGCTGATCAGGAGGATTAGAGAATGTACGAATTGTGCAATTGGAGAGGAACAGTGTGGCTTTGTGAGTGGTAGAGGGTGAGTCAATTAGATTTTTGCAGTGAAACAGGTCTGTGAGAAGTACCTAGCAAAGGGAAAGGATGTGTTCTGGGCCTTCATGGATCTGGAAAAGGCACACAACATGATTGACAGGGAAGCGCTGTGGAGGGTGTTGCGTTTGTATGGAATGGGCAAAAATCTGTTGAAAGCAGTGCAGAGTTTCTATGTTGGCAGCTGAGCATGTGTCAGAGTGGGAAACAAGGTGAGTGATTGGTTCACAGTGAAAGTGGGACTGAGACAATGTAACCGTGGCGCATGCGGGTGGGACAACACGTGTCCACTTAAGAATTTAATTCACAGCCAAAATGAGTGGAAGCGCAATTGATGAGGACATGAAAGAATCAGTCTCTGAACCACCTATATTTAAGACAAAAAGCAATGGATATACTAACAGACTTTAAAACAAACTTGAAAGCTAACTTTTGGAGCACAGGTAAGGATGAAGGGAGCTGTATGGGCATAAAATAATAGACAACAGATCAACAACCAGTTCACGGTCAGCTAAAGTGCTTCCTTTGGAGTTCCCGGGAGGAGTACTTAAATTTACGTTATCTAGAATTACTTGAATTGAATCTTGAATAATCTTATTTATCATGCCAGAACACCCCGAAGGCAAGCAAATGAAAGGAAAATTATAAAATAACTCATGATTGTGAATAGCTGAATATCTAGCTAAGCCTGATTCACGCATGTAAAAATAAAAGCAAGCAAAATAGGTAAATAAGGGCGATTGAAAGGAAGACTTTATCCCAATGGCTTATCAGTGAATGAAGCAAAACATACATGAGCCACAGCACTGAATCAAGTAGAAGCAGTAACAAAACATCAAATTAATAAAGAATAAGCAGAAATGATATCTAATGCGATAATAAATTATTCACTAAATGAGAAATTCTGCTAAGTAAATTTGCAACCAAATATATCAAAGCACAAAGAATATATCAAATAATATGACAGAAACCATAAACCCCAAACATGCTTGATCAAGTGAATCCTTAACCTAAACTGATGTAATACTTACACCTCAAATGCACCCCAAATCATATACAACTCACCCAGTGCAGTGGCCACAATACTCTCTTAGGCTGAAGAAAGTTTTGATAGATTAGCAAGCACAAGCAAGCACAAGGACTTGAGTAAGTTAGCAAGCACAAGCACTTGATATGACCACTTGGCATACATTACAGTTGGCAAACCAATGTCTGCAAAGAACAGATGTAACTTATAAATAAAGGTATCATGTGCACTCAAATGGAGTTTACATACTTATATACAGGAATATATATTTATTCACTCAAATGAGCATCAACCAGGGCAACCCATGCATAGGCAAAAGAATAGGTTGACCAGGGTAGCTGATAGCTTGGGATAACCAAAGCCACCTCCGGCAACAACAAGGCTGCGTGATGTCTCCCTGGCTCTATATTGATGGAATGGTCAGATAGGTGAACGCGAGTGTGCTGGGTCGTGGCTTGGAACTGTTGGAAGCAAGTGGGCTGAGTTGGCAGTTGAGCCAGTTGCTGTTTGTGGATGATACAGCGCTGGTGGCGAATTCAGCGAAGAAGCTATGTAGGCTAGTGTCTGAGTTTGATAGAGTGTGTGAGAGGAAGGAGCTTCAAGTGAACTTGGGTAAAAGTAAAGTAAGGAAAAGCTTGATTTCTGTCGATGCAAGCAGAATTGGTGTCCTCCTTAATGGAGAGTTGTTGGAAGAAGTTCAGTGTTTCAAGTATCTGGGCTCAAATGTGGAGAAGACTGAGCTGGTGGAAACTGAGGTGAAGTTGCAAGTGAAGAAGGGATGTAAGGTGTTGTGTGGACTGAAGAGCGTAATAAGCTGAAGGATGTTGGGGATGGAAGCAAAGAGGGTGTCTTTGTCCCAACTGTGCTGTAGGGAACTGAGACTTGGGGGTGAGAGCAGAGGGGAGAAGAAGGTTGAATGTTTCCTAGGTGAAATTTTTGAGTAGCATGGCTGGGGTGTCACTGAGAGACAGGTTCACTAACGACGGGGTGCGAATCAGAACAGGGATGGTGAAGAAGTTAGAGGACAGAGTTGATTTGCACGTTTTAAGATGGTTCGGGCATATGGTGAAGATGGATGAAGGGAGACGGTGGAAAGGGCGTTGAATGCAGAGACAAGTTTGGGTGGATGGATGTTGTGAAGCAGGGTTGGCACTGATTAAATCAAATGAAAAAAGATTATTTATGTATTCATTCGATTTTTTTTTACATTGTGTGTGGATTTTTTAAGATTTTTTTCTATTTTCAAGGCATTGTGAGTCAACAGGATGCTTCATTGCTTCAATAGGCTAACATTTTTCATGTAGGTGCTTGAATATGCTTAATTAAATATGCCTGAAAAAAATTAATTCCATAAAAATTTGGTGATAAACTGAAAATGCTTGAGTTGAGCAGTGCTAATTATTAATCTTTATTCTTTATGCTGCATTACTCATTATCTAGTAAGTCATTAGATAATTAGGGTGATCAGATCAGAGATCAGAAAGACAAACCTATAAATCATTATGTAATGAATGTATTATTCATTGGCTGAGTGGGAAACTTTGAAAAAAATTGCCAGAAATTGGTAAAAAAATTAAAACTCTTCATAGAATTGAGGTTTGGGCCTATACTATCTAGCTAAACCAAATTCATCAATGTGGGAATGAACACCAGGGAGGAGATGCAGGTGAAAAGTGGAAAAATCCCTATGTAATCACTTTTTCAAATGAACCAAAAATCAAATGCGACTGCATTCTACTAGTTGGCCTCTATCAATTAATGTACTATAGCTACATCAAAATGGGTTGGCTCATTTGCAAAATCCATTTTCACATCCTTTTTGAATAAAATGAGGAAAGTACAAGAAATAATAAAAAATTATGTTCACTAGGTTGAGTCATTTTGTCTCCTCCTACTGCTTATCTAAGTTTCAGTCCGGTATCTAGAATTGATACTGTTTGGGATACTTACTTGGATACTTGGCAAATCTTTGCTTTAAACATTGGGTTACAGTGTAGCTGCCACCCGACCCACAGCTGTGGGGATATTCTCCATTCCTGCAGTGACATCAGCATTTGCATGTTGCTGCCACATATGCCAGTCAGATCCTCTCTCAGCAATGCATTGGAGTAAAGAGTTGTCTCCACAACAAAATAAAACGTGAGCTGCTATTGTCAGCAACAGCAAACATCTTGAGGTTCAAAAATTGATTGAACAAGTACCTCAGCTAAGGTTCATAACACAGTAACACAGCTGAGGTACTTGTCCAATCAATTTTTGAACCTCAAGATGTTTGCTGTGGCTGACAATAGCAGCTCACGTTTTATTTTGCATATTCACAGCGGCATTTGATTGAACAGCTGAGGTGCCCGGCGAGTGAAACTGTTGAATGTTATGGTTTGTATCTTATCACTGCTTGTCTGCTCTGGCACTTTTAAATTGCACTTTCTGCCAATCCTTGCCTGATTTATCATCGTCATTTTTGTTGCAATTTTTTTGGTAACATTGACCGTGTAGCCCTCTAGAATTTTTCAAACATTTATGATCATGAATCTTTCAAAACATCTTTGAATTGAGTATAGCTTCAAGGTATCCAATCTCATGTAATAATCCATTTACCGTACTTTTGTAATTTTTGAGGTGAAGCTTCTTTGAACTGCTTCAAGTCTTTTCTAATCTATACATTTATGTGGGATCCAGATGGGAGAGCAATAGTCCATAACTGGTTGGATTAGTTTCCAAAGGGTCAGCATTGTCCTTTTATCTCTTGACAAAAAATTTCTCATGACCCAGGAACACAGCCTTCTGTCCCTGGCCTCAACCTTTGCAATTTGTTCATTGAAGAAAAGGCATTCTGCATTATAACGCCTAAGTCATGCAAGCTTTTTTTTTTTTTTAGTGGCAGCATTGTTGCTAGAATGATATAGAGACACAATTGTAAGGTCAGAATTTTTCCATATCTTACAGACACTAGGCCACATCCCCCAGAAAGAGGGGTGGCCAACGGCAAGGCGCACCTCACACCCTCATACAATCACACTTGCACAACTTGGCCCTTTTGTGCTAAAGGGTCCGGTCAGTACCCCCTCAACATACACTCTGGGTCACGAGTGCAGTCCTAGGATATGTCCTCAGCAGCAGGGCCTGACAGTTTTCACTGGTTTACCCCCGCCGCGTCATAATGGCCGGGCCCCCCCACCCCACCCACGGCCATCCCGACAGCCGGATGCCAAGGGCAGGAAGGCACATCAGAGCTGCATCAAAATCAACCATTCACAACCATTCTCCACTCATGCCTGTTCATTGCACACTCCTTAGCCACCTCCAAATTTGAATTCATTGAATTGCATGTTGTTTTGGCCAGCCCACTTGAAGATTTCTTTCAAATCAGCTTGGAAATTTTCTACATATCCTGCATCCTTCACTATGCCTAGTACTCTGGTATCATCTGCAAAGCAGGAGACAGATGAATGTGGACAGTTTTTGCTCGGGTCATTTGCCATTTTCAGTGAAAAACTGAAAATAAACTTGACATTTCTGAACAAGAACAACAGCAACAACAACAAGACCTAGTTTATTTTCCTATTCCTTATCATGGACAACAGTCATACTACTATGATTACTTCACATATAATTGCTATCGGAATATTGTTGAAATAAAATCATGGAAAATTGAAACAAAATAATAAAAAAAATCAATGTAAATCAAATAAATCAAAAAATCAATATAAATCATGATTTTTTTTGCTTTAAAAAAAAATCACCAACCCTGGTGTGAAGCAGGCGTTAAGAAGGAGAGACCTGAGTGTGGAGGTAGCAAGAGAGCATGCACTGGATAGGCGTGAGTGGAGAATGATTGTGAACGTATGAGTATTGACGCTGCCCTGATGTGCTTTCCCGCCCTAGGCATATCGTTGAGAGACGGTATGGTCGTGGGCAGGGATGGGGTCCCGATCATCATGACGCGGCAGAGGTAAACCAGTCACTGTCAGGCCCAGCTGCCAACACTGACCTCGAATCGCACTAATGACCGGGAGGGTGTGTTGCGGAGCTCCCGGCCGGACCCTTTCGGCTCCCGGCCACCGCCCCCTGCCATGGGATTTTGGCCTTGTATCTGTAATATTAAAATTTCACCTATACCGCTGATTCCTGAAAATTGTTTCTCAGTTGAAGTTTTTTAAAACTTTTAGAAATATTATTGAAGTCATGTTTGACTATAACAATTACTGAAAATTGATTAGCTATGTGTGAAGATGAATGGGCCGAAATATCTAGCAGTAGCTTCATTAAATTTTAATCCA
Source organism: Gammarus roeselii (assembly GCA_016164225.1). Lineage (NCBI taxonomy): Eukaryota > Metazoa > Arthropoda > Malacostraca > Amphipoda > Gammaridae > Gammarus > Gammarus roeselii. The sequence continues at coordinate 8,993 of SDVV010038084.1, forward strand.
CTAGCTATATCATAGCATTCCGGAATGAAGGCACTTCCTTTGGAGGTGCAATGGCTGTAAGGCACTGGAAAATCGGTCTCGTGGCGGCTTAAGGAACTGAGTCACTCCCCTAATTTGATCTTGCCTCGTAAAAAAAGTGGATATCGTTCTCGTGGCTGCTGCAGGAATGAAGTCACTTCCCTAGGAGGTGCAAAGACTGTAAAGCACTTGGAAATTGGTCTGCTGTTATTCATCATAAAAGTTCATTTCCACTTGTGTAGCTATCAAGTCATAAAAGTCAGAACAGTTTGTGTTTTCTGTACAAGTCTAATTCAGACATTAATTCAACAGACACCTTGAATCAAATTGCTATTCATAACAGAATGGATGGTTGCAAAATTGTCTTTATACAGAGAGACCTGACTTACACACAACACTGTGGGTGGGAGGAGAGTGTGGAGTGAGCTTGGCTTGAGCAGTTGTAACCTGTGGTGCCCGGCCTCGCGGGGAGGCACTGTCTGCTGCTCCTGGTGCACATCGGGGCATTACGCTGGGGTGGTGACCTGTGGTACGTCCAGTCGTGGTGCTACTATAGCTGGTCGTGGTGTTTCTGCGGCCGGTTGTGGTGTTGATGCGTCGGACCGTGGTGGTGCCGTGGGTGGTTGTGGTGCTGCTCTGGCTGGTTGAGGAGGTGTTGCTCCTGTTCAAGATGGCGAAGCCATTGAGCATGTTATCATCTGAGCTGCGCTCCAGCAACTATTCGAGTGATTTTTGTATCTTTAATGTTGTAGCTACCTAATAATGTTAACCTGCTGACAAATTACTTTGATTTTATTTTGGATTTGCTTTGGAAGAAGATTATTAATGCTTTAGATATCAGTGAGACGCGGTTACAACCTGCTGTAGCATCATCTGTTATTGACATTGCTAACTATCAAGCTGTAAGGGGAGACACGGATGGCACATCTCATAAGCTTGAACCACTATTTTATCTGCATAAGGACATAGTGTTTTTGATGTATGAAGTGCTCATTCCAAATATTGTAGTTATGCACCTAATCAATCAAAATCTGTGAATTATGTTGTTTATGGGCCTCTTTCCTATGCAATTTTGGAAAACACCTTCTGAAACTGATAGCTGAATTTTTGCTCTGCAAAGAGGTGATTATCACAGGTGATTCCATTTAGCCAACAGTTGACGTGTCCTCTTACCTATTTTATGGCTATGTTCAGCCAATTAACCTGCAATTTTCAGACTTTCTCATCTCTTGGATTCCTACTGTGGGTTTTGGAGACCACTTTTCTTACTGTCTGACTATATGCTGGTTATGATTTTCAGATCTGTGAAGGATCATGTTGGTGAGGTGTTGGTGCCAGTGCTTAGCTGCCAGCATTCCCTGGTTGTCTTGAGTAAATCTTCAGTGCAAAGGGACCAGAGCGCAGGGTCGAGGGCGGAGAAACGCCTTTGGCGTAAGGAAAAGTATGCCAGAATTTCATAGGCTCTGTCACGTATTGACTGTATGCTAGAATTTAGCTATTTTTTATGTGTGCGAAGATTTGTAGATTCTGCAGTCAATTTTGATGTAGCTACCTCATTGAGAAGTTCATAGCTACCACTGGCACCTGTTTGTTTTGCCTCCCATGGGCCATCAGGAGGCCTGCCTCTCTTTTATGAAAGAGATCAAAGGCAGGGCATGCACACAAGCGGGTCAGGAAAGCAGAGGGCTGCAATTCGGCAATTGCTCTTGGAAGGCTAGACACACGCACACCCACCCACATGTGTTTGTGTGTGTGTGTGTG
>SDVV010038085.1:0-10771 GCA_016164225.1 Gammarus roeselii
CATTAGCTTACCTCATCCCGGGCGAAGGTGAGTGCCATGAGCACAAAGAGTGCCTCAAGCCTCAGTCATTTGCTTACCTCATCCCGGGCGAAGGTGAGTGCCATGAGCACAAAGAGTGCCTCAAGCCTCAGTCATTAGCTTACCTCATCCCGGGCGAAGGTGAGTGCCATGAGCACAAAGAGTGCCTCAAGCCTCAGTCATTAGCTTACCTCATCCCGGGCGAAGGTGAGTGCCATGAGCACAAAGAGCGCCTTGGGTCCCAGCAGGCCGGGCTGGTCAGTGAGGATGAGACAGAGCTCCTTCAGCGCTGATCGCAGAAACTTGCGACGCTCGCGGTGTAGCAAAGTACTGTGCACGAGGATAGGTTGTTAAAGGTCACCCATCATAATATTTAACATAACAAAAAACTACCACTTACTTACAGAAATTGCTTCTTAGCATTCCAACAGTTCCAGCATGTAGAAAGCTGATAATTTGTGATCTATGGATTAGGCTGAATCATAGATATACAGATAAAAGTTCAAATCCAAATTCAAGCTGTACCTCACACTCCTCTCATGAATATACCAAAATTTGGCTCCTAAACTCCAAAGGCTACGGACAGGTACACAACCCATGCAGCGTCAGAGTTGTTGGGCCTTCTTTCACCCACATCCAGCTCAACAACCATACTCATCAGATACAGATACAGACACTAGGCCGCATCCCCCAGAAAGAGGGGTGGCCAACGGCAAGGCGCACCTCAAACCCTCATGCGCTCATACTCACACAACTTAGCCATTTTGTGCTAAAGGGTCCGGCCGGTAACCCCGTAACACACAATTTGGGTCACGAGTGCGATCCGAGGATCCGTCGTCAGCAGCAGGGCCCGACAGTTTTCACTGGTTTAACCCCACCGCGTCATAATGGCGCCCCCCTCCCCACCCACGACCATCCCAACAACGTGATGCCAAGGGCGGGAAAGCACATCAAAGCAGCGTCAAAATCAACCATTCCTCACTCACGCCTGTTCATTTCACGCTCTCTCGCTACCTCCACATTCATGTCTCTCCTTCCCAACGCCTGCTTCACACCATTCTTCCAAACTTCGGTCTACCTCTAGGCCTGCAACCACTCGCCTCCGCATTCATCACCCTTTTCACCAATCTCCCTTCATTCATCCTTTCCATGTGCCCAAACCATCTCAGAACACGCGAATACACTGCCTCCAACTTCTTCCCCATCCCTGTTCTGATTGGAACCACGTCGTTGGTGATACGGTCTCTCAGCGTTACTCCAGCCATGCTCCTCAAACATTTCATCTCGAAAACTTTCAACTTTCAACCTTCTTCTCTCCTCTGCTCTCACTCCCCAAGTCTCAGCTCCATAGAGCACAGTTGGGACAACAACCCCCTCATACAGCCCTCTCTTTGCTCATTACACTATTCAGTGCACCCAACACTTTCCACCCCTCCTTCACTCGCGTCTTCCCTTCAGTTTCCACTAGTTCAGTTATCTCTACATGGGAGCGATGGTACTTGAAACACTGAACTTCCTCCAAAAGCTCTCCATTTAGGGGGACACTAATTTTGCTCGCATCGACAGTCCTCGAGCATCTCTTTACTTTACTTTCACCCACGTTCACTCGAAGCTTCCTCCTCTCACACACTCAACCTAACTCAGACACTAGCCTACATAGCTTCTTCTCTGAATCCGCTAACAGGGCCGAATCAACCGCAATTAGCAACTGGCTCAACTGCCAACTCCGCCCATTCGCTTCCAACAGTTCCAAGCCACGACCCAGCACACTCGCGTACACCTCCCTGACCACTCCATCCATATAGAGGTTGAACAGCCAAGGAGACATCACACAGCCTCGTCTCAGTCCCACTTCCGCTGTGAACCAATCGCTCACTTCGCTTCCCACCCTGACACACGCTCGGCTGCCAACATGGAAACTATGCACTGATTTCCACAGATGTCCACCCACTCCATACAGACAACACCCTTAGCAGGGCTTCCCTGTCAATCCTGTCGCATGCCTTCTCCAGATCCATGAAGGCCCAGAACACATCCTTTCCTTTTACAAGGTACTTCTCCCAGAGTTGACTCGCTGCAAAAATCTGATCGGCACACTCTCTACCTCTCCAATTGAGCAGTCCGTACAATCTCTAATCCTTTTGATCAGCAATCTCCCGTACAACTTACCAACCACACATAACAGACTGATACCTCTTGCGTTGCGGCATTAATTATCATCTCCTTTGCCCTTATATAGCGGAACAATGCAGGCACTGCGCCACTCAATCGGTACCACGCCTGCCACAAAACACAAGTTCAGTAAACTCACCAACTATACGACAATAGAGACTCCACCTTTTTTCAGGCACTTTGTTGCAACGCCATCCAAACCAGGGGCTTTCCCTGCTTTCATCACCTCCACCGCCTCCTCCACCTCTTCCCTGGTAATGTCCGCCACAAGTCTTTCTCCCCAAACTGGCATGTGAGCACCACCACCCACAGCAACACTGTCAGCCTCTCTGTCATCCTCAACATTCAACAACTCATTAAAATACTCGCCCCACCTCTTCCGTATGTACTCACCACTTTCCAACAACAACTGGCCGTTTTCATCTTTCACCACTTCCTCCTTTCCGGTCTCTTCCTTTCTCACCCTCTTCACCTCTTCCCAGAACATCTTTTTGTTCTCCTCAAAATTCTGGCTCAACCGTCTGCCCATCCTGGCATCAGCGTTCCTTTTGGCTCTCCTCGCCACCCGCTTCACCTCGTTTCTCCTGTCTTTGTAGCTTTCATAAGCCACCACCGACTTACCTGCAACCACGCCTCAAACGCTCCTCTTTTCCGTGCCACTGCCAGTTTGACCTCCTCGTTCTACCACTCGCAACCTTTCCTTCTGCACCCGCCCACACAGTACGCACCACACACCTTCTTCGCACATCTCAGCAACGCGTCCCTTAACGTCTCCCACTCTTCCTACACAACTCTTAGGTCCTGTCCTCTTACGTTGTCATATTCTTCCCTCAATGCCTGCTGAAACTCCTCGATTCTACTTTTCTCATTCAGTCCACTCACTTTCACTACCTTTCTTTCTCCTCCCACTCGTTTGTTGCCCTTCTACTTCTGCTCCACTCTTAATCTACCTTCCACCAGCAGATGGTCAGACACTCCTCCACCCTCCCCTCTCAACACTCGCACATCCAACAGCCTCCCCACCACTCTCATCGATATCAGTACAAAATCCATCAGCGCTCTTTCTACCACTGCACCATGGGCCATCCTTACCCATGTGCACTTGTGGATAGCTCGCTTCTTGAACAAACTGTTCCCGACCTCCAACTCCTGCTTCATACTTAGACCTATCAGGTTTCCGCAACTGTCATTTCTACCGGGAACGCCATACCTTCCTATCACATTCTCCACCACTACATCTCCAACTCTCGCATTAAGGTCACTCAGCACAACTACATTGAAATGACCTTCAAAACTCTCAATACATTCACTCAGGTCATTCCAGAATTACTCCCTCTCCTCTTCACTCCTCTCGCTGAAAGGTCCGTAAGCACTGACAAATACCTATCTTTCTACGCTTAACTTTACTTTTACTCACATCAATCTTGAGGACACCTTCTTCCACTCGGTACCGCTACTAGACAACCGATCAATCAATATCAAAACCACACTCTTCTCGTGCCCAACCTTCCTCCACACCAAACTTTCTTCCACTTATCAAACCAAACTCACATTCTCCCTTACCTTTCAATTTCGTCACACTCAGCGCCAACACATCAAACTTCCTCCTGACAAACATCTCACCGATCTCCCTCCTCTTTACATCATTTGTACTACAGCTACGCACATTCAGCAACCCTAACAATAGGGTTCGGAGAGGCGTGAGCCTTTTTCAACGATGAGGTATGTATGGCAGGCAGTAGTTGATGACGTGGCCGTATTCAATGAAATTTTTGCACATTGCAGGCAATGTCACCACAGGGTAAGTTTCTGTTCTTCTTGTTCGCCCGGGTTTACTTATGATTCCGGTGCGTCGCGTCCTGGGAAAGTGATTTGATATGTGGTGGTGTGGGTGTTCCGTGGTTTGATCCATTCTGCTAGAGGAACGTTTAGGACTCCGTAATCCTTAGCCAAACCTGCTGCAAAAGCACTTAGGTCAGTTGTGTGAGTGTAGTTGAAAGTGTATGTAATTCGTCTTGTAGCGTTGAAGAACGTATGTATTTTGACAGTTACTTTGTGTTTGTCTATTATGTTACATTTTTTGTACAGCGTTACTTTGCTCGATATTTACGACATGGGCCAGATGATTCTTTCATTGTCGGTTTACGTTTTTTGATTTACCTCCCAGTTGTTTGTAGAGTGAGTTTATCATAGTGAATGGGTTCGTTGAGGGAGCAACTTTGTTTGCAACGCTATCTACAAGCGTTATGAGGAACTGGGTTGGGAATGATGCTGATCTTTTCTCCTGGGTGGGAGGGTCAGCCTAAGAGGAGCGAATCACGGCCGCAGCCTCTCGTCGCCCGACTTCGTGCTCTATTTAGAATTACAGGAACTTCCTCTCAGTTTGGTCCTGGGGGCAGTCTCTGTGTCCCGTATGGTGGCTGTTAACTTTTCAATAAAAACTGTGAGATTTTTCGGATGGGCACGAAAAGGGATCGTCCCGTTTGTCGTCGTCGTCGTCCTGGGAGCAGTGTGAGCATCTTTGCTGACAGTGACAATCTCTGCTCGTGTGTCCGTATTTCTGGCATTTATAGCATTGCATCGGTTGTCTTACAAAGGGTGTAACCCTGGTTTTGGCGTCAGAAAAACGTATGTCTATGTAGTTAGGTGGGGTGGGGGCAATTGAATTCAAGCAAAAGGGCCGTGGTGGTGTTTTTTATTGGTGCGATTTTCTATTTAACTACACATTTCTGCAATTGGACGAGTCCGGAGATCAGCTCGCCTGCTTCATCACTGAGGAGGTTCTCGATATAAATTGAGCCTGACCTCATGGAAAATGCTGGGCTTTTGACATATTCTGTTCTTAGAGAGTGTAGTGTCAATTAGAAGTTTTCTGTCTGCTTTAATGGTGAAGCTCTCGTCGCCTCTGGCGGTGAGGTTGAGAATTGGACGGCTAGTCATGGAGCCCAGTTCTTCTCCGGTCTGTCATTGACATCGAATGTCATTTTCAAGTGTTTGGGAAACTTAAAGCCGTTCTTGAATAAGTTGTGGTCATCAAATCGAGAGTATTGTCTCCTCTTCGAATTTCTTGGGTTTCGGGCATGATGAGTTTAGGCTGGAGGAGAGCGATGTTATCAGAGAGGTTAGAGGCGGAAGCACACGAACAGGCCACGGGTTCCCTGGCTTCTATCCGCCTTAGCAGCTCCTCTAGTCGGGTATTCATAGTTGCAACAAGGTTTCGAGTTTAGTGAGGCGTTAAGAGTCCACAGTTTCCAGCTCTGGGATGTTCATCATTTTGCTTAGTTTGCCTAGGGCATTCTTCATTGTGATCATATTCGTGTCCAGCTTCGAGAAGCATTCATTGGTGGCATCAACCATGACCTGAGTCAGATCTCCTGTCGATGAGGAACTTCTGAAGGGTTCGACGTTCTTCCGCGCTGAAAGGTTTGAGTAAGACGCTCTACAGGGGCCGTCAGCCCCTCTCCGATAGAGCCTGGTCTTGCTCATCGTTTGATCCTCGGCTTCTACCCGGCGTTCTGGGTGACTGAAGGTGGGGACTTTTTCACATGTTTTTTGTTATTGTATATACGAATATATATACACTTCTTAATCCTTCAATTTATACTTGAAATGAGTCTTCAATCTAAATATGTGTAAATCTTTTGTTGATGTATTTTTTTAAACAATTTTTCGATGTTTTTTCATTTCAATTGGTTTTGATTCTAATTTTTAATTTCAAAACCCCGATGCCGGTGGGGGCGGTGGGGGTGGGGCTCACCTCTTCATGCACCAAGAAAGGGGGAGCGTAACCACAAACTGAAAGGGGGGGGGCGAAGAAGGGATCTTTTACGTCAAAACTTATCAACACAAAAGGGACAATTTAAATTTAGGTGCTTAACAAGGACACCGCGAGAAGGTGGGTGAGCCTGGGATACTCCCAGGGGGTATCCCTCTGAGGTGCTTTACCGAACTAGCCCTGAAGCGATAGATAATATTCGATCTTTCCAAGTTGAAAACTTCAACATTTTTAAGACGATATTCGGTCTCTGAGCTATATTCGGCTCGGAGCGGTGACCGGCTCTTATTTTGATACAGTTTAAAAAATGAAACTTCTATACACTGCAAACTCGTAAACTTTGAAGCTTAGATGCAAAGAACAGTATGCATTGTTGATTTCAGACTCAGTTGGCCGTCCGTCATTGGTTACAATACTGCCTCTGCGCAAAACTGTCTTTTTAAACTGCGTGGGTGGTTGTGTAGACTGCGGGCTATTTGGGACAGGTAAGGTGTCTGGTTGTTAAGAGGTCTCGAGTGAGAGTTTTTCAATATAGGTTTGCAATGCGTCGTCTTCCAAGCTTTGATCGTTCTTGTTGGTGGGGCGTTCGCGAGTCGGGCTCGTAAATGGAGGGTCGAGTCCCCCTCCTTGGTTTTCGCTGGATGGAGCCGCCGTTAAGACAAGTGGGAGTAGTTCTAGGCTCTTATCAGGCGAGCTGCAGTTTGTGGGTGTTGTTACAGATCATTTTGTTGTGTGGCGGATGGGCATCGAAGGCTTCTTCATCTCTTGGCCTTTTCGTTGTTGTAGTAGTGGGCCTCGTTGCGTCATAGGCTGCGGAGGAAGCATCCATCACGGTGTCCTCCTCGGCACCGCATGAATTATTGCTACGGGCATTCATCTCTAGTGCGCGGGCGGTCGCTGTGCTGAGTTAGGTAGCACTGCTGCCAGGGAGGAGTGTTGGAGTCTTGTTACGAGATTGTCTTTACGATGTACGAGCATCGTCGGAGTTTTGTTGAATTGAAGATTTAACTGCTCCGGCATAATCAAAGTGATTTGGGTTATCGTCTTTCCAGATTTGAATGACTTGTTTCCGTGTGACTCTGCGCTCGTTTTGTGTGATTATTTCTTTTTGGTCCGTGTAATGTAGCAGTCGCGGTCGCCTGCCTCATGGAGGCATTGGCAATGGTGACAAGTAGGGTGGCGGGCTGTGCAGTCCTTTCTGTCATGCTCGCCAGCGCACCTCTTACCACTTTGGGATATGTACGGCTTGCAGTATTTGACAACGTGGTCATATTCGAGGCATGTCTTGTGCATTGCAGGCTATGAGGCAACTGGATAAGTTTTGGTTCTTCCTTGTGCAACCGGGATTACAATGAATTCCAGAGCGTCGTGTCATGGAAAAGTGATTTGGTATGCGGTCGAACTAGTGTTTCGTGATTTGATTCATTCGGCTAGACAGACTTAGGTAACTCCGTAATCCTTAGCCAGACCTGCTGTGAAAGACCTCAGGTCTGTTGTGGGTGTAAAGAAGAAGGTGTTTATAATTCGTTTGGTATCGTTGAAGGATGGATGTATTTCTACAGTAACTTCGAGTTTGTTTACATGGGTAAGCTTTCATATAGCGTTACTTTGTACAGGTTTTGAGACGTGGGCCAGATACTTCTTTCCCTATTGTTGGACGGCTTTTGATTTTCCTTCTAGTTGTTAGAGAGTGTTTTCATCTTTGTAAATGGATTCGTCGAAAGAGCAACTTAGCTTGCGGCACTATCTTCGAGCATCATGAGGAAGTGAGTGGGGTATATGGTGCCTGTCTTTTCTCGTGGGTAGAAGAGTCATCCTGGGTGGAGCGCATCGAGGCCACAGCCTCTCGTCGCCCGACCCCGTGGACCATCTGGAATTAAAGGATCTCTCTCTCCGTCTCATCCTTGGGGCAATCTTTATGCCCGGTGGGATGGTCGTTCATTTTACAGTAAGAGCAGTGCGGTTCATCAAATTGGCACGGCTGGGGATCTTCCTGTTTATCATGGTCGTCTTGGGAGCAGTCTAAACATCTTTGCTTGCCATTACAGTTTCCGCTCGTGTGCCCGTATTTCTAACATTTATAACATTGCATTGGACGTCTGTCGAATGATGTGACCTTGGTTTTGGTGGCGCAGAAGGGAACGTCTAGGTATTTAGGTGGGGTAGGGCAGTTGAATTTCAGCAATAGGGCTTCAGTGATCTCGTTTTGATGTGATTTTTGGTATGATTATCGCTTCGACCACGCAGTCCTCGTATTGAACGAGTCCGGTGATGTACTCATTGAATTCATATTTCGGGATTTCTTTGACGCAAATCAAGCCTGTACTTGTGGAGAAAGTTGGGTGTAGTACGATTGTGCAGGGCTTTTGGCACATTTTGATCTTGAAGAGGATTGTGCCACTTTGAAGTTTCGTATCTACTCTAATGGCGAAGCTTTTGTCGCCGCTGGTGGTGATGCTCAGAACTTGACGGCCAGTTAAGGAGCTTAGCTCTTCTCGCAGAGTATATGGACAGATATCCACTCTGCCTTCGGCCTCGAACGTGATTTTCACGTGTTCAGGAAAGGTGGGCCCGCTGTCGAACAGGTTCTGTTCAGTAGATGGCGAGTACTGCTTCTTCCTTGCAGCCTTCATGACTTGATTTGGGCGTCTTAGGAGTGGAGAGTCATCGAGGTTTTCATCGGATGTGGAGGTAGAGGCTTTTTGTAAGTTGCAGGTTCCTTGGTGTGTTGATTCTTTGCGAGTTCATGGATTTGAACAGATACAGCTTGGACGTGGTGCTCAAGTTTGGTTTAACGGTCGTCGATTGAGCTTGACTCTGCGGTGAAGTCTTTGGTTTCCTGTTCTGAAAGGTCGGCCTCGTGATTTAGTAGATTCTCATTTTTTCGAATGCTTCTGGTCAACTCCTCGAAGCAGTCATTGATGTGGTTGTCTTCAGCTGAGATGTCGCAGCTCGTCTTGGATAGGTCGATTTTCTTGGCCGTTGGAATTCTAGTCTTCGTCATTCCGGAGAGGATGCTGGTCCCTCTTGGATGGGTCTTCTTTTTTTCCCACATTGGACCCCTTGTTTGCGCCAGGGACCAAGGGGCTCACTCTTGCATCGCCTTTTGGCCGGCTTTAGTGACTCAACAGTTAACTTTACACGACCAATATTTAGGGAAACAAACGTGCGGTTTGAGGTCCCTGCACAAATTAGGGACCAATCTGTTATCTAGAAGGTTCTCTACAATAAAAGTTAATAATTGGCACGTAAACAATCGCGAATTCCCTCTACTCCTTACTAAACCATCACCTACATCAATCTTGTGGACCCATCATTTCACGTGGACGAGTAACCCCGTAGCACTCTTGACCAATATCTCACTAAATAACAGCACTAAATCTTCTCATGACCCACCTTCCTCTACGCCCGGTATCTTCCCTCTTTCAATTTCGTATCACACAGCGCTTCACGTCCAACTTCCTCTTTACAAACATCTCACCAATCTCACTTATCTTTGCTACATCGACATTGATAACTGTAACTTGAAGCAGCACTGTTTCCTGGTATGATGTAGAGCGTTAGAAAGACGTTTCTCATAGCCTCGTCACTCATAGCTAAACTCATCCACACTGCCACCAAAGACATTCAACACCCCTAACAATAGGGGTCGGAGAGGCACATGTCTCTCCTCACCCATCTCGTCTATTTTCCAAATATTGACTTTATGTTAAGAAACCGTGAATCATATCAGCATTATGTTCGATAGTGGTCCAAAGCAATACGAGGCCGTCACGATATTAAAGAAATGATCATTGCTTCAAACAAACAATATTTCTAAATTACATATATATATATGTTCTAACCTGATTCAGGTTACAATTCCTTTTCACAGAAGGGGAAAAACAACATTTATGATATAAACAGGACAAAAACTGTCCAAAACGCATCTCTCTTAATGAAACCTATATTTCTTCAAGTAAACTGCCTACTTACGCTGTGGCAACTCTACTCTGAAAGATAGTAGCTAGTACTCACGCGTTCTGAACAGCGTGAGTGTAGCACTCCTTGACCTCAGACACTCGCTTGCTCAGCTCTTTGCGAGACTCAAAGAAGCTTTGGATGGCGGCATGGTGGTGCAACACTTCGTCCCTGTGCAAATAGAATGGGTAACATTACACAAGCTCAGGAATAGGAGAAGACAACTCTTGTAAGTCTATTTAAGCCAACAATGTAAGTTTTAGGAGTATGAACAATTTAACAATCAGAGACCTTCAACACCTGCACTGGTTAATCACAATATGATCTATATAATGTGCCACGAGCCCAGTTAAAAGTAATCTAAATTAATATGCAAAACAGACATAGCCATAAAAAGCTGGCACAAATTAACTGACAGCGAGCTAATGAACATTTAATAAACAAATCACAAAATAGAAAATGATAATAATGGCATTTCCTTTAGGCTTGGACTGACTTTTCTAGGATTTCATAAGGTACAATGACATGTTTAGGAAGCCACAGAATGTTGACAATACGTAGATGTGATGTGATCAGTGTGAGCTCTTTGAAGAGGACAATTACAGATACAGATACAGACACTAGGCCGCATCCCCCAGAAAGTGGGGTGGCCGACCCTCACACGCTCACACTCACACAACTTAGCCCTTTTGTGCTAAAGGGTCCGGCCGGTAGCCCCTCAACTTACACTCTGGGTCCCGAATGCATAGAGAAACCGTCGTCAGCAGCAGGGCCCGACAGTTTTCACTGGTTTACCCCCACCGCGTCATAATGGCCGGGCCCCCCCCACCCACGACCATCCCGACA
>SDVV010038086.1:0-10771 GCA_016164225.1 Gammarus roeselii
CTGCAGCAGATATGAACCCAAGTACCAGCATGCCATGATCTGTTCTATTTCACCCTTTTCAATGCAAGGCGAACAGTAGAATTCCTTTATTCCCGAGAAAGTTGCCATGATTTTTTGCCACGCTCATTAGTGAAGTTTTAGTGAGGCAAAAGGCTGCTCCAGGACGCCACTTGAATTCAGATGCTGTCGTTGTAAAAGTTCAGAATTTCTTTGAAGAAAACCAAGTCACATGAGCTTCAAACAACATCTCTATCAAGATTATTATATGATTTTATTTTATTTGTGACTTGCTGGTTCGTATTGAGCAGCTACGTTGTGTCAGTTCAAACGTGAAGTTTATAATGCGCAATGTGAACATTTTGGCTCATCCACGACGATTACTGATTGGTTGGGGGATCAAAAGAATTTCTGAATGATGCGCTGCTCTTCAGACAAGCACTATAAACACATTAGGATGCTGACTCCGCCTGCATCGCATGATGCTTGCTAGACATTGAACTGAAAAATAGAAATAGATGAAAAGTAGAATCGGGGGCATTGCCAGTCACCCTAAGGGATGGGCTGTGGCGTGGCTGCATCTAGATGTATATTTTTCTATACGAGTAAACTCTACTGAAAGTTATCAAAATGAAAGGAATCATGAAGTAATCAAGTTGGTTATGAAACCAAACGTTAGAGGCCAAATAAAAATGCACGCGCAAACCAAACAAAAAGACGTGTGTTTTATGCTCCTCGTAGATTTTAACGATCATTTCCTTTTCTTCTGCCAGTGCGAGAGACCGTAACTCAGGAAGTCAGAAAACTTAGAAAAGATTATATGTACATTATTAAAAATATAAAAACTCGTTTCGGTTATTCTTCCGCTTTGAGAATTTCCTTTTATTAAGTATTTCAATCTTGAGCTAATGATCCTCGATACGATAACTTGTTATTTGCAGTAAGCGCGTCATCTCTCGCTAATAAATGCAATCATGCAACAGCGAGGGGCCTGCGCTTGGTGAGCTCATTAGAGGTGTTTGGAAAAGGATATACACAAATTCGCTCTGTATTTGATCAGTATATTGTTTTGAATCCGTTGAAATAATGATTGTCTCTCTTTGAATTAAGAAAAGAAACACAATACAGTTTACTCGTCGATTGAATAATGACGGGCTTTTTTTTTATACCCGGGTTGTGCACGTAATACACTAGCTACCCATTCGCACAATCGAGTATCCATAATTCTCTCGAATGAGTCTTGTCCGGAAGGGCATTCATTCTTCCTCTGCAGTTGCTGATGATATGTAAACCCTTTTTTTCTCCCTGTGCTTTTTCAATGACCGTCCAGAGGCGCATGAACTGTCACGCGAGAGCATTTTCTTCCAAACTCAACAAGGCTTTCCTGCGGCCCTCGGCGTCAATGGCCCTGATCGCTATTTGATGGCCTCCATCAAAAAGAGGATACGTGGTGGAAGGCTATATGGGTGAAAAAACGGATAAAACTTTAAACGAACTATCTTTTCATAACCACTATTAATTTAGAAATAGTTACTGATGACTAGGATTTGTTTATCAGTATGCGAACCACGGGCTCTGTTTAACATTATTAGGGATTGCAATGATGACTCGCACCTCTGTCGTCCCTTGTTAAGTTTTGAGATTCGGCCGTCTGTGTTTTCCCTTCCTGACACTCCGCCTACGATGGTCACAGCTACAATGTAACCGTTTGTTATTCCCTAGACGTAAATACATATAATTATTATCCTACTGCACAGTCCGAGCCCTGTTTTAGGAATGGATAGCTTACGACATGCACGGTAACCTCACAGATGTATGGTGGGTAGAGGCACTTGATGAATAAAACACCTGTACAACAGCTTTGATAGAATAGATAACAAGAAATGGATTTTTTTCTACCTGCATCGCCATAAGTAAGAATCAATAATAAAGTTTTTTTTATATTTGTTTGCCATCAATACGGTCCAGATGTACTGATACCAACAAAATTTGAATTCATAAGTATTGATAAATACAATTCGTGTTCTTTTCGACACACTTATCCATTCTTGTTGCACAAAATTTGAATGAGTTTGAGAAGATGTCTACATTCAGCTCGGAAGAGTATTTGAATTGTTTCGTTCTAAAATATTATGTGTGTAAATTATGGTCCGTTCAGAAATATTGATTTAGACGAAAAAGATCCTCTAATATCGAGGTCAGTGTGAAAAGAAGCACCATTACGTTAAGTTTCTGATCCTCCTCAACCAAATCAGTGTTATCCTTGATTTGATCTAAAGTTTTCTGCCAACAACAAAGGGATGGTCCTTGCAAAAACCATCCCAAGGAGATGTTGGTATTTGAATGCCTATCAACGATCCCCTCATTGTCAGCCGATAGCATTGTCAGACGACAGCATTGCCAGACGACAGCATTGTCATACGACAGCATTACCAGACGACAGCATTGTCAGACGACAGCATTGCCAGACGACAGCATTGCCAGACGACAGCATTGCCAGACGACAGCATTGCCAGACGACAGCATTGCCAGACGACAGCATTGGCAGACGACAGCATTGTCAGACGACAGCATTGCCAGACGACAGCATTGCCAGACGACAGCATTGCCAGACGACAGCATTGCCAGACGACAGCATTGTCAGACGACAGCTCTGCTTTCCTTTACCAAACCCTCATCCCACGCCCATCGTATCTATATCATAGAGGTTGGGAGCAAAATACGCTTAAATAACATATATATGGATTAAAAATGAATGAATTGTTATTGTATATGTTACAAAAAAAACAAGAATAATAAATAAATGAAAATTTTAAGATTATGCAATTGGTTTGGTTTCAAAACGACGGAGGGGGTCATCTGCTAACTGTAGACATGCACCAGTAACGATTTTTTTGTTTACATTACTTCATCATAAAAACGTTTGTATAGAAAAAGTATTGACGGTCTTAACGAAATATACTGTTCGCTTTCCTTCATGATGTAGTCGGTTTGTATGCAGCATTAGAAAATAAATTCGGTGAGGTTGTGTATGCAAGTTTGGAAAGGACTGTATACCTGTACATGGGCTTCGTTGCAGCACCGTTTTGGCCTCACAACACGCGTGTGGAGGGCCGTAGACGTTAGCGCGTCTTGGACGCATAACACGCCAATGAATTAATGTTAAAAGAATAGTGCATTATGTGAGTTACAAATGTGATGTTTTGCGTCCTAACGATTGTACTTCGCGCACAAAATGACCTCATCAAGTGTGTTAAAATCATGCACTGTTTATACAATTTATTTTCTGGAATAACAGCCGATTTAACATTAAGTGAAGAAAATAGAACAAAACGTAATGCAAAACTGAAGTGGCGGAAATCATCACCGATAATGAACAAATAATATCTACTCGGATCGCCCAACGCCGATCATTTCACTCTAATATATTTACCGTAATAGGGAAAGTGTTCTTTATGAGTGTTGACGGCCTTCGGAGTTTGCTAATTGACATCGAATTGACAGCCTCGAATAAACAACAGCGTATTGGAGCTTTGAACATGGTTAAATTCTGAGTAAATGTAATTTAATTCTCCGTTCGGATTGCTTAAAAGATAATGGAAATCCTTCATCTTTTTACCCCAATATCTACATGAAATATATGATATTCATAGAGAAAAGAAATGAATTCCCTACAATTTTTTCAAAATAATATTCAGTTTTCAATGTTTTGCAGTACGAAGTGAATAGTAGAACATTTGCTTGCTCAGGCATTTTGCCACGTCTCGTGATCATTTTCTTCTCTGTCGTTTTTTTATGATTTTGAATCATGAGGAGTTCGGCTTAAACCAAACGGGCGGGTTAATATCCAAAAGTAAAAACAACATTGTCATAAATCGCAACTTAAATATGGTTGACGAAGAACCGCTTCAGTCGGAAGAATAGGGTTTGATCTAGTATCATAACAGATTTATTTGTACTTCAAAGAATATCCTGGCGATATTTATTAGACAATGTTATTAAATTGTGCAACGGATGACATGTTGCTTCACAGTAATTAGAACACCAAGCCGTACATTTAGTGTATATTTCGCATATGTTTTAATTACACAATAGGCGTCCTCCATTCCCTAATCCCTCTCTCCTCCCACTCCCCTCCTACTCAGCCCTGTGGAGACATGTCGAATCAGAATTATTCATATAATTTCACTAAGCACGGCTTGGTGTATTTAAATATATGCTTTAAGCATCTGATCGCGAAACGCTGAGCAGCATATTCGGCCACACTTTTCTAAATGGATCCGACAACTGATTGAAATTGGCCCACAACTTCAATATACAGTAACATTTGGTCCTACGAATAACAGTTTCGTCAATAGTTTACTTTACTGCAAGCAAAGAACATCGGCAGGTGGAAGCCTACCACCTGCTAATCATTTTATGTTCAATAGACGAAGTCAATTGTTATGTTTAACTTTTGTATATGATTGTAAACATTGCTCCAGGAAATTGTCAATTCGGCTTACTTTCCCATGGAATTAGTACACTCACGGGATGCTTCCGTCGCAATTAAACTGTTATGGTCCCAGGCAAATTCCAGTCACACCTCGTGCTGTGAGAGCTTGGAGCGCGAACGGTCAAGCTTGGGCAACGCAGTTAACAGGTTAATGGTAATGGTCGGTGGCATTATGTAACGCCTCAGGGAACGGTAGTAAACCAAATGACTTTAATTATTCGATCAAAGGGAGCAAAAACAGGTGTTGTGTCCATATCTTATGGTCATTTTTATTCGTAAGGAATAATTTGTTGTGAAAAGCACATCAATCATTTTGAGCGTGGCAGTTTGATTTTCATTTAAATACAAGTTGTTTATGTCTATCGAGTGATTAGGAATTTGGTCTTTTTGTTACAGAGGATTAAGGGAAAAATCCCTTCTAATGACCACTTTGACAGCCTAACCCTGATATTTCAGTGACAATGAATTAAGTGTAAGATTTAATTGTAAATTGGTACCCTGGAATGGCTTGGAAAATACTGCACCTCAAAATTTGAGTAAAATTGTTTCTAGGTTTAATCAAATGAATTGCTTGAAATTAGGTTGTTATGAAGTGCACTTTAGGAAAAACTAAAAATCGGCTTAAGATGCATTTGACGTTGTGAGAATTATTTTGTATGAAGAAAATGCATAGTCGGCCTTTACAGTAGAGATGGAAGAGCTCATGTCTCAAGAGATTTTGCGCGTTGTAATTAGATCTACAGTAACAGTGTTTTTTCGGTACTAGACCAGCGGTTTGGAAGCATATATGCATTGGCCGTATTTCCCTGGCGCCCTAGCATAAAATCTATATTTCCAACAATTATATGATTGGTTCACATATTTGATGGTGTACAATAATTTACATTCTGACACTCGAATAAATAGGTGCACTTCATCAATGGTGAACGCTATACCGCCCAGATCCGGAGATAAATAGACCAGACCAGGACTTTAATCGTACTTGACCAGGAAACTCAGTGATTAAACTGGTGAATAACTAAACCTAATCACGACTGAATGATCACAGCTATTTTTCCAAAGTTTAACTTAATCAGATGCGCTTAGGTTTGTTGCTGCGTTCGA
This sequence comes from Gammarus roeselii, assembly GCA_016164225.1. Lineage (NCBI taxonomy): Eukaryota > Metazoa > Arthropoda > Malacostraca > Amphipoda > Gammaridae > Gammarus > Gammarus roeselii. Next base: position 5,597 of record SDVV010038086.1, read on the forward strand.
GACTAAAATGATCGTTTCGGACGTTTATTGCTGAATAAAAAAACTATGGATATTGCAAACTGAACCTGTAGTTCGCTGTTTGAATTAATATGCAGCTACGTTTCCTCGTCACTGAAAAGAAATATATTTTGCTCATTATAATACCATTATATGGCCATAACAATACTAGTAATGATTGAATTTTAATCAACACCAACCTGAGACGAGGCCTAGATCAAACCCTAATCTTCCGGTCAGAAAAAACTCTTAGCCCAGCATACATGAATTGAGAATTTTGTTAACGTGGCTTTTTATCTGAATATTTCTTACCTTGTCGGTTCAAACCGCACTAGGTTCAATGAAGATGTTCATGAAACGTTGCTACGTACATCAGGAAATATAAAATTACAAACTTCCACTCCGCATCGCAGGGCGTGATGAACGATTTTTGAAACATTAGTATGTGGTTAGTTACTATTTACTAAACATTTATCTCAGTTTGATGATCCGCGAAAACGGAGATCAGAAGATGGAGGAATGCCCTGCATTTGTAATCAATTCAAACAAAGAAATGTATTACTTTTACTTAACGTTCAAGCAGGTTCAAAACTGTCAAGGTCCAGCAAAGGTGTCGATAAGCCAACTTCGAAGATCGTCATTAGAAATGATAACGAACACTCCCTAATCCGGGTAATCGATGTTAATTATTACTACGGGTATATGATGTATATTACAGAGGGGGGAATAAATCGAGAAAGAAAATCATTTGACAATCAGGGTAAATAATATTTAATCATTGTCAGAGACCAATCTTTACACATTTCGAAGAAAAACGTCATAATAAGACGTTTAGCATTCTTATGTAAACATAGTGCTTACATGCTAGCTATATTCCAGAAAAAACTGTACTTCCAGCGTGTTGATTTGACATACATATTGGTATCATTTAGTTGGCTGCGCATCATTTAGCTTGCGTGGACCAATGTCCACGCAATGGTCTCACAGCTCACAAAATACTGGGGCCTTGCCGTCACCTCACAGCTCACTAGATAATGGGGCCTACCCGTCCCCTCACAGCTCACTAAATACTGGGGCCCACCCGCCACCTCACAGCTCACTAGATACTGGGACCCGGCCGCCACATCACAGCTCACTAGATACTGAGGCCCACCCGCCACGTGACAGCTCACCAGATACTGGGGACCACCCGCCCTCTCACAGCTCACCAGATACTAGGGCCCACCCGCCCCCTCACAGCTTACCAGATACTAGGGTCCACCCGCCCCCTCACAGCTCACCAGATACTAGGGCCCACCCGCCCCCTCACAGCTTACCAGATACTAGGGCCCTGCCGTCACCTCACAGCTTACCTGATACTAGGTCCCACCAGCCACCTCACAGCTCACCAGATACTGGGCCCTCGCGCCACCTCACTGCTCACCAGATACTGGGCCCTCGCGCCACCTCACAGCTCACCAGATACTGGGCCCTCGCGCCACCTCACAGCTCACCAGATACTGGGCCCTCGCGCCACCTTACAGTTCACCAGATAAAGGAACCCTAAGCCTGTTTCATCGGTCATCGTACTCTGACTCCTTCACGTCAGACTCGCAGATCATCCAACTGATATTGAGACCCTCACGCCACTCCTACGGCTCACTAAATGCTGGGGCTCGCACACCACCTTAACATCACCAGATGCTGTGACTGCTACATCACCCTCTCAGCTAACCTCACCGATTACTGTGGTTTTCGCTCGCAGTTCACCACATACTGGGTCCCTCACGCAACGTTCACATCACCAGATACTTAGGCTATCCTCTCACCCTCACACCTCAACAAATGTTATGGCCCACATGCCAACATCACATCACCAGAGACGCTGGAGAGCATCTCAACCTCACACTGGGGCCATCAGGCCACTTTCACATCATTAGATACTGTGGCCATCATCTCACCCTTACAGCTTATCAGAAACAGATGAGGCTTTCACGCCAGTTTTTCACCATCAGACACTAGGGCAATCACCTTCCCTCACAAAGAGACTGATAATTGTGCAGGCCTTATCAAAATTCAGTTCGCATTGGTTACTTTACTGTAAAGCGTTGCTGATCATTGGTCTCAGATCCAATTGATTTATTTCAAGGAAAACGTCATTTAAATTTCTTGCGTTCACAAAGATAATAATGAGAAATCCGCAAAGGAAGTGGGTGAATACGTGAGCTGCGAACACACGGTAACAAATTACCTTTACGTGTTGCAATTGTCTAAGTGATTGAAAATTTCGAAACATCATTAAGATAGAGGTTTACATACAGTAGTCCGCTTGATATTTTTTTTATCATCCACTCATAAACTTTAATTACTTCACCTATGCGTAATTAAACAGTTGCGTGGTATCACTGATCAGTCATCACTAGGTGGTTGATAGAATGAGAAGTGGCAATGGTTCCGGAAGATCATGACCATTAGACAACGCATATGCCCACAATCCTGTTGAGAAGAACTTACCACCATTAGGTCATACGACCATTGTCCTATGTTAAACAATATTGAGCTTCCTACAGTGTGACGGGGAGGTAGTGGGATTCAGAGTCTATTTATGTTCGGTGTACTTGTCTGATAAAACTTGAACTGAACTGTGCATGAAAACCAAGTTAGTAAGCACGACATAATTTTTGATGACTGTCTTGAACGCTCCCTAGGTGAAAGGCCTCTTCATCACCCATGATGACTCGGAGAAGTATTCTGCTCTTGGCAATACACGGTCCGTAAAACTTGAGGGAGTGGGTGAGCAGTATGTTTGGATTTCCAGAACTGATCCCCGCTCCGCGTCTTGAAGGATATGATGGTCGATCCTATGTATCGAACATTACCTCTTGAACAGTGGCACTCGTAGACAATGCAAGGTCGGAACTTACTGGTAATAGTCTACTTAACTTCTAAAAACTGGAAAATAGTGTCGGGATTTGTCTGAACATTTAGTGAATGAACTTGATGAAACAATTTCTAGGAGTTCGAAAAAATTCAATTTTTTCAAAGCTATAGAGAAGATATCACATTTTTTACAAATACTGATGTGTTATATTGTATGCTGACCGTTCGTTGGCCTCCACTGGTATGAACTAATGTATTATTCAGCACAAAATCATACAATGCTGTACTGTGTACTGGATTGTGCTACTAAGACCAACTGTTATATTTGCAGTATGTGTCGTGCTCGTCCATCTTACGATTTGGATTAGACTTGAGTATCGTGTGAGCGACCGTGTCGCTACTGTCAATCAATGGATTAAGATTGACAAACAACGCAATCTACCACGGAAAAGATGTAGTTTAAAAAGGACGATTCAGTCATTATTCATTTGTTGCATATGAGCGGAAAAATATTCGTTAACGATTCTAGATTTAAATAATTATAATTTGTGAATTAGTCTGACATTATTTCAAACTTGTAGAATAGAGCAATGGATGTTTACACTCGAATCATAGATAGATATTCCCGTACACAAAAACAGTATTAGGCAGAATACTACGAGCAAAATGTATTGGATTAGACAGCCCGTAACGAGAAATAACAACTGCAGCATGTCTTTGATAATTATAATCAAATATATTAAAGATGACGCCTTACATTAGCTTGGTACTCTATGAGTCCTAATTGTAGAAATCACGCATGTAGTTCAAAATCCTCAGCATCGAAAATAGTTTAGAGATGACCGAACAATTGTGTACAATTTTTGTATTTCTCATGTGCGCCCAGTGGAATATTTTTCCCAATCAAAACTGATATGAGGACAAAGATTTAACTATCAGGTGCGTCCTAATTACTGTATCAGCTGCCAGCTTTCCACGGAACACAGAATTGAGTTCTGCTGGCGCCCGTCACTGCAATCAATCTTCGGACCGCCCTCTAATTTAGGCCTATGAGAGAATCGCACTCGGACTGAAAGGAGATTGACGGACATTGGGAGGGTCGTCCTCGCCAGTCGTGGATTATGAGGTGATGTCTCATTTTTGGTGACTGAAAAATTCGTTATTGACAATTTTATTCATTCACAAAGAGGTTACGGTAATAGTTTGTGTACATCGCCTGTACAATTTAAAGTTGATTAATCCTTTTCGTAAGTAATTTCTGACCCTTCTCATCAAATCGATATTGTCAGATTTATAGTCGATACTGTGGAGTAATCAAGTCCCGCATGTGATGTAATAGACTGTGCAATGACAGTACAACTATTTACAAAAGGTTGCATCCACCAAGCAATATACAGGTTGATAAGATTCAATAATGATTATCCTTATTGATGGTCAAGTTATAGGTATTGTGAACTTATTTTTGGCATGGGTATCATGGTGATGCGAGGAAGTATCTGTTGTATATCGTTTGTTCATCACAGTGTGGTTGAGGCTTAATTATTCATCAAACACACAAACCCACCATTTAACACGAACCGTAAATGAACGAACGGTTCATGAAACGTATTTTCCTTAATACAAGTGTTTCAAGACAGATTAGAATGCTACGAAATCTATACAAAATATGGGATCGAAAATGATTGTTTCCGCTTAGTTGATATTAGCAAAAAAGTTACCCAGCAGTAAGTGTGCAGACGCCATTGCAAAAAAAAGTTCTATCAGCACATATGTGAATAAAGTCATCGAGACAAAACCACCGTGAAATGCCTACTTCGAAGTCTCAGGATCAAAGAACCTTAAAAACTATCTGAGACAATTTCCTAGCAAGGTTACCTCCCTCTCACAACAAACCTAATTGGCGTTAGATATTTCTCCGCGCAATAAGCAGTGCAACCTCCGTGTACCGCCCGCCTAAATTGCTGTGCTGCAAGCTTTGATCAAGATTGGCAACGTATTTCAATGGAAATTGCCCAGTGACAGCAATGGTATATTCGGCGTATACAGAGCGGAGGATTTGTCTTCACATGTATACACTGGCGAAAGCAAAGTAGTCGACGACGGAAGAGTGAAAGCTTAAATGATCAGAACTGCAAAAATATTTTCATTATTCTGTTTAATATACAAGCGAAGCAAATAACCAGATAATATTAATCGCTCGGTGTAATATTATTGCTTGTTTCTTCGCCAAAGGTGGAGCATTCATGAATTTGCGCTTACAAGGTCTCTCCTACCTGGAGAGACCATTTACACACATTGCCCCTATGCTCCTTTGAAGAC
>SDVV010038087.1:0-10771 GCA_016164225.1 Gammarus roeselii
CCTATCACATTCTCCACCATTTCATCTCCAACTCTCGCATTAAGGTCACCCAGTACAACTACATTGAAATTACCTCCAAAACTCTCAATACACTCACTCAGGTCAGTCCAGAATTGCTCCCTCTCCTCTTCACTCCTCTCGCTGCCAGGTCCGTAAGCACTCACAAATGCCCATCTTTCTACGCCTAACTTGACTTTCACCCACTAGCCAACCGATCACTCAATATCAAGACCACACCTTCTCGTGCCCTACCTTCCTCCACACCAGACTTTCTTCCACTTACAACACCAAACTCACATTCGCCCTTACCTTTCAACTTCGTCTCATTCAGCGCCAACACATCAAACTTCCTCCTCACAAACATCTCACCAATCTCCCTCCTCTTTACATCACTCGCACGACAGCCACGCACATTCAGCGACCCTAAAAATAGGGTTCGGAGAGGCGTGTACCTCTCCTCCCCCCGCTCGTCTTGCCGTCTTCGAGGAAAGGTTTTACAGATAATGGGATTCCTAGCCCCTTCGCTCCGCCCTTATAGTCGCCTTTTACGACACGCAGAAGTTACGGTAGCGCGATTCTTCCCTCGGCTACGGGGCGCCCCTTTAGTCGCCTTCTACGACACGCGGTGGATACGGTAGCAAGATTCTAAAATGCCCCGGCTACAAGGCTAAAAGAAAAAGAGAGAGGAAGAAGATAAAGCGAGGGGTGAGGAAAGCCCAAAGGGACGCATATGCCAGGTGGGGCAGTCGATTGTGCCAGAATTTTGAGGAGAACGAAAAGATGTTCTGGAAAGAGGGTGAGAAAGAAGGAGGCGGTGAAAGATGAAAACAGCCAGTTGTTGACGGAAAGTGGCGGTGTACGGTAAAGGTGGGCTGAGTATTTTGATGAATTGTTGAATGTCGAGGCTGGCATTGTTGCTGTGGGCGGTGGTGTGCGGATGCCGGTTTTTGGAGAGAGACTTGTTGCGGACATTACTAGCGATGAGGTACAGGAGGCGGTGGAGGTGATGTATGTATGTATGTATAGACATACAGCCGTTTCCCCCTAGTTAGGGGGGTGGCTAAGTTAGGCAGACACAGAGGGGGGAGGAGCCCAATCTCCCCGCCACAAGACCGCCGTGTCCCTGCCGAGGCTCGAACTCGCGACATGCAGCCCCAGAGGCTGACACTGCAGTCGGATACGCTAACCACTCGGCCACGGCGGCCGAACATGTGTCAGAGTGGAAAGCGAGGTGAGTGATTGGTTCACAGTGAAAGTGGGTCCAAGACAAGCTCTGTGATGTCTCCCTGGCTGTTCAATCTCTACATGGATGGAGTGGTCAGAGAGCTGAACGCGAGCGTGTTGGGTCGTGGGTTGGAGCTGTTGAAAGCGCGAATGGGCGGAGTTGGCAGTTGAGCCAGTGATGAAAGCAGGAAAAGTCCCTGGTTTGGATGGCGTTGCGACTGAGTGCCTGAAAAGGGGGTGGAATAACGATTGTCGAATGGTTGATGAGGCTACCGAACCTATGTTTTGTGACGGCGTGGTACCGACTAAGTGGCACTGTGCCTGCATTGTCCCACTGTATAAGAGCAAAGGATATAAAAATGAATGCTGCAACTCGAGAGGTATCAGTTTATGTGTGGTCGGTAAGTTGTATGGAAGAGTACTGATCAAAAGAATTAGGGAATGTACGGATTGCGCAATCGGGGAGGAACAGTGTAGCTTTAGGAGCGGTAGAAGAAGTGCCGATCAGATCTTTGCAGTGAGACAGGTCTGTGAGAAGTATATACCTTGCAAAGGGAAAGGATATGTTCTGGGCCTTCATGGATTTTGAAAAGGCATACGACAGGATTGACAGGGAAATGCTGTGGAGGGTGTTGCGTTTGTATGGAGTGGGCGGAAATCTGTCGAAAGCGGTGCAGAGTTTCTACGTTGGCAGCCGAACATGTGTCAGAGTGGGAAGCGAGGTGAGTGATTGGTTCACAGTGAAAGTAGGTCTAAGACAAGCTGCGTGATGTCTCCCTGGCTGTTCAATCTCTACATGGATGGAGTGGTCAGAGAGCTGACCGCTGGTGTGCTGGGTCGTGGGTTAGAGCTGTTGGAAGCTGGAATGGGCGGAGTTGGCAGTTGAGCCAGTTGCTGTTTGCGGATGATACGGCACTGGTGGTGAATTCAGAGGTAGAGTGTGTGAGAGGAGGAAGCTTCGCGTGAATGCGGGTAAAAGTAAAGTAATGAGATGCTCGAGGACCGTTGATGCGAGCAAAATTAGTGTCCTCCTAAATGGAGAGTGGTTGGAACAAGTTCAGTGTTTTAAGTATCTGGGCTCACATGTGGAGAAGACTGAACTAATGTGAACTGAGGTGTAGTCGCGAGTGAAGGAGGGGTGTAAAGCGCTGGGTGCACTGAAGAGTGTAATGAGCTGCAGGACGTTGGGGATGGAAGCAAAGGGCTGTACGAGGGTGTCGTTGTCCCAACTGTGCTATACGGAGCTGAGACTTGAGGGGGGTAAGAGCAGAGGAGATAAGATTGAATGTTTTCGAGCTGAAATGTTTGAGGAGCATGGCTGGATTGTCGCTGAGAGACAGGTTCACTAACGACGTGGTTCGAATGAGAACGGGGATGTTGGAAAATGTAGGGCCGAGTGGATTCGCGTGTTCTGAGATGGTTCGGGCACATGGTGAGGATGGATGAAGGGAGATAGGTAAAAAAGGTGATGAAGGTGGAGGCGTGTGGTCGCAGGCCTAGAGGAAGACCGAAGTTTGAGTGTATGGATGGTGTGAAGCAGGCGTTAGGAAGGAGAGACTTGAATGAGGAAGTAGCGAGAGAACGTGCAATGAACAGGCGTGCGTGATGAATGATTGATTTTGACGCTGCTCTGATGTGCTTTCCCGCCTTGGCATCACGTTGTCGGGATAGTCATGGGTGGGACGGCCGGCCATCATGATGCGGCGAGGGTAAACCAGTGAAAACTGTCGGGCCCTGCTGCTGACAACGGGTCCTTGGACCGCACTCGTGACCCTGAGTGTGTGTTGCGGGGGTACCGGCCGGACCCTTTGGTTCAAAAAGGCTAAGCTGTGCGAGTGTGTGCGTATGTGGGTGTGAGGTGCGCCTTGTCGTTGGCCACCCCCCTTTCTTTCTGGGGGATTCGGCCTAGTGTCTGTATCTGTATTTGTTGATGCCGCACTGTTCGCTGGTTTAACGTTCGACGCCTGAAAGACGCTGACTCCAGCGCGCTTGTAAACTGACATGCCCTTGGTCAGGCTAGCGACGCTAATAGAATTGATATGAACAACATTATGCAGCTTTGGTCCACCCTGAGAAAATCCGTGGCGTATTAACCTACAAAACGCGGATTTCCTTCAACAGAAGAGGTCTCTGGAATAACGAAATAGCATCGCTTGATCTATTTAAGCGCAATTTATTAAATCCACTGCACTTCCTACTCACCCTCAACCTCCTTGTTATTCTAACCATCCCTTCACCCCAGGTTGTGTGCAGTGGTGAGGACCTGACCTTGTATAGCCGCCGGGGAGCCAGCGACGGTGCGGCTTGGATCGCTTCCCTTCGTGACGCCATCGCTGCGGCCACCGCCAGCCGCCGCACGCTGAGGAAGGCGTCCAGCGGCCAGCGCCCCCTGCGGCGCCCGGCGCTGAGACGAGGGCGTGCGCTCAAGGAGACCGACACTACGCTGCACCAGCTTAAGGTCTGGCGTGTTGGAAGAGAATACTAGTCCCGGTCCTGTTTACAGGCTAGTGAGCTAAAGATTAAATGTGTGAGAGCGTATGGGTACGAGTGTATGGATTGACTTACAATCAGCCACCTTCCAGCTGGGAGGAGGCGCTTGTGTGTCTGTGTCAAAGTTTGTTAGCTCAACGGTCGGAGAGAGCGATTACCCAATGAACAACATATTTACTGCAACGTAGCACACCATCATCCTCCTCTATCAAATATATTGTGAGTGGTATGCTCCAAGGATAGTCACCAAGCTAATATACATGCACTTGCTTGTTTATTGGGACCATTGATTGCCGTTCGCTTCTAATTTCGTCAGTGTACATACTCATGTTTTTCATTATTCCCTAGGCGAGTTCTCCTCTTCGACGCCTCGCTTCTCCTTTACTGGGGAAGGCGTCCCACTTTCCCGGCAGCCCTTCTTCTTCATACGCAGACTCCCCCGACTCTCCCTCCTGCCACTCCTCTCGTCCCATGAGAGACGTCTCCGTCATCTCTGACTGGTCGTCGAGGTCCTCCGTTCCCTCGCTGTGTTCCGTAACTTCACAGGACACCAGTGTCACTACTGGCTCGTCCTCCCTTAACCCAGTATCTCCTGCTCCCCGCACGCTATTCCATTGTTTACGTCCTTCCCAGTGGCGAGCGGCCTCGGCTTTTGCCACCCCCACCAAACCCCCTAATAGCGAAAGCGGCGTGCCGGCCTCTCCTGATGGCGGCATTGGTGGCCAGCACAAGGCGGAGAGCACGCACTCGCTCAACTCCCTCGGCGTCAAACTCTCCGTGGCTCTCAGGAGAAAGAACAAGAACCCTAAGACCGACAGTATCTGCAATGGCTTATCTGTCCGCCCGGTGAGCGAGCCCGTGGTGGGTACGAGGGGTAATAATGACTATCACTCAGGCAAATCCTTGGATAAGTTTCACCATCCCGGTCTGCTGTCACCTAATTGCAAAAGAATCAATGAGTTTGATAATGACAATAACGTGTGTCCCACGGACCATCTCAATCAGAGTCCCATGAAAATACGTGTTCTCCAAGGGAGCCCGCACCGACCTAAGCTTAAGGAAGCAGGCCCGTACCACAGCAAGTGGGACAGAGGAGAAATCAATGTTACGGCATCTGACCCGGTGGACCCAAAGATGGAGAAAACGCTCGATCTCTCCATCGCGGTAAAGAAAAAAGTCATTAATCACGGCATCAGCAAAGAGAACGCGTTGCCTACGGTACTGCCCTCCAGTGCTGGAAGACGACCCATCCCCTACCCGGGCCGCTACCCGAGGACAATCAACGGTCACAGTCTACTTCGTCCTATGTACGACTCCGACAAGCCCCGGCCAATTTCGTCTGACGGTTCCCCCTCCAGATCTGACCTACACCTCACCCCTATTCGCCTGCCGTGTTCATCGGGCATGAACCGCCCTCCTAAGCCCTCTTCGCAGCGACGTTCGCGGTCCTGCACACCAGACCGCAGCTTCCTCAAGCACAATATGAATGTCTACAGCAGTCGCAGCAGCGCTATTAATGTTGATGACTGTTCCCTGTCAGCGACGTCCCTTCACCGTCTCTCCTGTCGCTCCACCAGTAATTTGTCTGCCGGAGGAGGAGACGCGTCTCCAGCGCGTCAGTTCTCCCGGGGCCGTTCAAAAAACCTGAGTCCAAGGTAAGTGTTGATTGCTCAATTACTTGTATTCATACATAGTACGAGTTGTGGAAAGAGACATTCGTGGGGAGTTGGTTGTTGGCACTAAGTATTCCAGGATCATAAGTGTTATTGTCGTTGCTTTTATCCGTTTGGCTCTCCATCTCTTGCTTAAGTTAGTTATTCAAGTTTGTATCGCGCTAGAAACTAAGTTTTCTCCCATACAATTCAATTATTTTAGTCCAGAGCTCTAGTACACGACTTTTCGCTGATTAAAAGTTCGGCAGTTTAGGTTAGGTTGCGTTCTTTTCATTTGTTTTGGTGCTTGAAGGATGTTGACTACAGTGCATCAGAAAGCCTTGGCACTCTAATATATATAATATTTTCTTCTTGCAACCTTTTCCTCCGACTCTCTACCTACCCTTCTCTCCATTCTTTGCTGTTCTCGTGCGTAAGATTCTCATTATATCCTGTTTTTCTCGAGTTGAAGGAATGACTCTAGGGCGCTCTAATCTGTCGTGGATTCCTATATTTGAGGATAGAAGAGCAACTTACGCAGAGCATCGTTGGCTTTTTTCCAAAATTCATTTTTGTTTGTATGAAATTGAGTGTTCGATTTTTAATTTTATAACACACGTTTGACACGACATGTATTCGCCGATACTGCTGACATGTTGAGGTTTGGTCCATAGTATGTGGGAGACAGCCAGGGAGACATACAAATGAATACTGCAACTCGAGAGGTATCAGTCTGTTAAGTGTGGTGGTAAGTTGTACGGGAGAGTGCTGATCAAAAGGATTAGAGACTGTACAGACTGCGCAATTGGAGAGAACAGTGTGGTTTTAGGAGTCGTAGAGGGTACGCCGATCAGATTTTTGCAGTGAGACAGGTCTGTGAAAAGTACCTTGCAAAGATAAAGGACGTGTTCTGGGCTTTCATGGATCTGGAGAAGGCATACGACAGGATTGACAGGGAAGCGCTGTAGAGGGTGTTGCGTTTGTATGGAGTGGGCGGACATTTGTTGAAAGCGGTGCAGAGTTTCTATGCTGACAGCCGAGCATGTCAGAGTGGGGAGCGAGGTGAGTGATTGGTTCACAGTAAAAGTGGGACTGAGACAAGGCTGCGTGATGTGTCCCTGGCTATTCAACCTCTATATGGATGGAGTGGTCACGGAGGAGAACGCGAGTATGCTGAGCCGTGGCTTGGAACTGTTGGAAGCGAATGGGTGGAGTTGGCAGGTGAGCCAGTTGCTATTTGCTGATGATACGGCCCTGGTAGCGGATTCAGAGGAGAAGCTATGTAGGCTAGTGTCTGAGTTTGGTAGAGTGTGTGAGAGGAGAAAACTTCGAGTGAACGTGGGTAAGAGTGAAGTAATAAGATGCTCGAGGAATGTCGATGCGAGCAAAATTAGTGTCACCCTAAATGGAAAGCTCTTGGAGGAAGTTCAGTGTTTTAAGTATCTGGGCTCCCATGTGGAGATAACTTAACTAGTGGAAACTGAAGTGAAGGCGCGAGTGAAGGAGGGATGTAAAGTGTTGGGGCACTAAAGAGTGTAATGAGCTGTAGGACGTTGGGGATGGAAGCAAAGAGAGGGCTGTATCAGGGTGTTGTTGTCCCAACAGTGCTCTACGGAGCTGAGGCTTGGGAGGTGAGAGCAGGGGTGAGAAGAAGGTTGAATGTTCTCGAGATGAAATGTTTGAGGAGCATGGCTGGAGTAACGCTGAGAGACAGGATCACCAACGACGTGGTTCGAATCAGAACAGAGATGGTGAAGAAGTTGGAGGACAGAGTCTCTCCGCGTGTGCTGAGATGGTTCGGGCACATGGAGAGGATGGATGAAGAGAGATTGGTGAAAACGGTGATGAATGCAGAGGCGAGTGGTTGCAGGCCTAGAGGTAGACCGAAGTTTGGGTGGATGGACGGTGTGAAGCAGGCGTTGGGAAGGAGAGACTTGAATGTGGAGGTGGCGAGAGAGCGTGCAAGGAACAGGCGTGAGTGGAGAATAGTTGTGAATGGTTGATTTTGACGCTGCTCTGATGTGCTTTTCTGCCCTTGGCATTCCGTTGTTGGGATGGTCGTGGGTAGGGGGGGCCCGGCCATTATGACGCGGCGGGGGTAAACCAGTGAAAACTGTCGGGCCCTGCTGCTGACGACGGATCCTCGGACTGCACTCGTGACCCAGAGTGTATGTTGAGGGGGTACCGGCCGGACCCTGTAGCACAAAAGAGCTAAGTTGTGTGAGTGTGAGGGTATGAGGTGCGCCTTGCGGCCTAGTGTCTGTATCTGTGATAATGAAAAAAATTAGAGCGGCCTATTTCCCTGTTATACTCCGGCTCGTGATTGAGCTCTTTGCCTCTTTCACGTGATGTGTTGTCTGTAAGTTGGGGAATGGTGGTGTAAAGGTAGCCGAAGTGTGTTAAATATATTTCGGTGGGTTTGACGTGGGTCCAATAGGTGGTGTCAGGGTTGAACTGGTTCACAATCTTGTTTAAAAAAATTGTCCATCATCATGAAGATGATGTTTGAGAGGGAGGACATTGGTTTCCTCATGCAGACGGGGATGGTTGCGGTCTGTATTCGGCTCGTGCGATGCGTAAGGTCGTGTTTTATATTTTTTTGTAGTGAAGTAATGTGTGTGGTATCAAAGTCTAAGAACCGGTCAGTGTTTACGTTCGAAATGATGGATCTGATCAATTGTTGGAATGATATAGTCATTGATTCATTAAATTGCTCGTAAGTAGTTGTGGTGAGGGCCCCAATCTCGTCCAGTCTAAGTTTGGACGTCATTACTCTGCCATTCCTCACAGTGGCGATGTGAGGTATGGGAGTGTTGTTGTGAGTGACATGAGGGTGTATGCGGTGTTCGCTGTTATCTGGTGTGGATAATGCGAGAGATCATCTGCTTACAGGCATTAATTTTATTTTCCTGCTGCCAAACTTCGAGTGTCAGAAATGCTTGGAGTTATACTGCTCCGGTCTCGTGTCTGTGGTGTTAGGTGATTATTGCAAGGTCTTCTGCGTATGCGCTGTGTGGTTGATGTTGTGTTGCTGTGGGCAGGTCTTGTATGAAAGCGTTGAAGATAGAAAGGATGGGAGGTGGCGTTCCCGTAGAACCGGTATGGACGTAAGTGGGCGAAAGTTGTCGAGCCCTGCTGCTGACATCGATCTTGAACTTTACTTCTGACCCGAAGTGTATGTTACGAGGTTCTGGCCGGACCCTATAGAGCTATAAGGGTGTGCATGAGAGTGTGAGGTGCATCTTGCGGTCGGCCACCCCTTCTTTTGGGAATCGATTTTGCGTGTGTAGGCTATCAGTAAAAGTTGAATTTCATAATTGCAGATGAAATCGGATTTTAGCATACCTTTTATTTCGTAACGTATACATCACTGTGAACTTCTCAATATGTTTCTCTTTGTTTGATATAGGAAACACTTGACCTCAGACTCTTCGTGCGCTGATCTTGTTAGCTCATTGATAGAATAAAGAGATAGTTACAGTATGCAACCATTCTTCATTTGGTAATGGTTGTGTTCCCTGCAGCCCGCGTTCGGTAAGCTACGAGTGCGATTGGGACGGTGGCACAAATTCTACTTGCCGATCAACCCGAAGCAGTCCTGCAGCCACAGTCAACAGAACATCCAAGGCCAGTCAGGATACCATCTGCCACGGCAGTGGTTGCAGCTCTTCCACCATCTGCCACTGTGCTGGTCACAGCTCTTCCACCATCTGCCACTGTGCTGGTCACAGCTCTTCCACCATCTGCCACAGTGCTGGTCACAGCTCTTCCACCATCTGCCACGGCACTGGTCAGAGCTCCTCTAACCTCTTGCGGTCACTCCGCAGCTCCAAAATACAGAGCCAAATGCATGGTAGCTGCCTCACAACCTCTAAACGCGAGGTTGGAGGAAGGAAGGACTGTGGAGGCTCCCCATCGAACGACGCTGTCAAATTCGAGGAGGCTTGGAGGCGACAACGGCTCTTGGGAAAGAAGAGATCAGGACAGAAATTACGGGAATGCGCGGAAAACATAAGGCACCTACCTCCGATATCACCGAGAACTAAAGTGAAATTGTAAAATGGCTGCATTATTTCACACTGATTCTGTAAAATGTTCCTTTCGTTTATACAATGTGTGTTGCTGAAGCAACTCGAACAACGTCCACACAACTCAAGGCTGAGCTCTTTAGCGTTAAGCTAATCTCTCACTCTTGCTGTGTTTAGGTTATCTTTTTGTATTGTGTCGTTTTGCAACGTAACAGATAGTGTAACCCTTAATGTCTTACTTAATTATTAGACTTGCCCGAAATGATGTATTCTATTAGTAATAAGCCGAAGAGAAGATACGTGTGCTTCTTCTGATGCAGTTACTCTGGTGAAGTCTTCTTGTTAATCGATTATTGAAATTTATCGACGCAAATGTTTGCTTTAATAACTGAAACAATTGGGTAAGAGCTATAGTTTACATTTATTAAAGTACATATCAAATGAACCTGTAACTTCACTGAATCAAAGTGCTACTATTTCATCACAATGCCTTATTTTAAAGAGATATGTCATGCATACTGCCAAAGACTTAAGCTACATCCTGCATTAAAGTTTACCAGCAACGTATTCATTAGTAACATTGCCTCCACATCTGTGATGTTTCAAGAGTACGTGTATTGCTTGATGAATATATAATATAGTATTCTGAACTCTTACAATTTCTAGAGATTACTGTTTGAGTTCAACGAGGACTCCTTCAAGTTTAATTTTAATTGTCTCTGGCGCTCCACATTTGAACAAATTTATCATGCATGCCAGATACGCGCGCTGTGATTGGTCAGGGCATCGGTTTATGGATACTACAATATTGCAAGTGTGGCCTTCCATCAAACCTACTTGCAACTGATAACGTTTCTTCTCGGTTAATGGAAACTACTATTTTGCAAGTGTTGTCTTCCATTAAACCTACTTGCAACTGATAACGTTTCTTCTCGCCATCCCACCCTCAGATGTCAGTTACAGACAACTTTCATGGGCGAGATGAAAAACATTGTTTTCGCTGTTCTTCCAATTTGTCCCTGATGCTTCGTTTTTTTTTATTGTCTAGTGTATTTTTGTCTTAACTTTGATAAAAGCAAATCAACCATGCTTGCAATTTTCACCAAATGAAGAATTGTTGTAGTTGAGTGCCAAGTACAGATACAGACACTAGGCCGCATCCCCCAGAAAGGGGGTGGGCCAACGGCAAGGCGCACCTCACACCCTCATACGCTCACACTCACACAACTTAGCCCTTTTGTGCTCAAGGGTCCGGCCGGTACCCCCCTCAACATACACTCTGGGTCACGAGTGCAGTCCGAGGATCCGTCGTCAGCAGCAGGGCCCGACAGTTTTCACTGGTTTACCTCCGCCGCGTCATAATGCCCCCCCCCCCAC
>SDVV010038088.1:0-10771 GCA_016164225.1 Gammarus roeselii
ACCATAATTGGTAGGGAGAGCGCTTGAGAATGCATCGCCTCTAAGACCATAATTGGTAGGGAGAGCGCTTGAGAATGCATCGCCTCTAATACCATAATTGGTAGGGAGAGCGCTTGAGAATGCATCGCCTCTAATACCATAATTGGTAGGGAGAGCGCTTGAGAATGCATCGCCTCTAATACCATAATTGGTAGGGAGAGTGCTTGAGAATGCATCGCCTCTAATACCATAATTGGTAGGGAGAGTGCTTGGGAATGATTTGAAGTGTGTTTTCTCTGCTGTTCAGTTATCCAGTTAAAATACTCATAGTTTTAAATTGGATAACTGAATAACGTTTATATTTATATAATGTTCACACGTTACTTATGATATTGCTGAATGCCTAAATAATATGCTGATAAGTTTTGTGAAGCAAACCGTGTCTGAAAACATGTATAAATCCAAATGTAACTTTGCACTCAGCCGCGCTGGTATTAAGTTGAACTGCAACGTTGGGGTATTCCGGTCGCATAACATCGTTATTCGGAAAAAAATTCCACTAGTAATTTAAAATCGATGTAAAATGTTGGACACTGTATCAAAAACATATGTATTTTAGCCGATAATTCAGACCTTACATTTCGTCTAAAATTCATGGATATAAATTTCTCCAACTGTCCTTTGCCAAGGCGAGCATCGGGCCCTTAGCTCAGAGTAAACGTGACGGCATTAACTCTATGATCATTTAGCATACAGTGGATAATCGTCCATAATCTGTAACTTCTGGCAATAATTCTGTTAACAAATCATCGATAAATGTGGACTGGGATGATACAAAAGAGCCTAATTTCTTCTTCGTAAAAACGTGTTCGATGTAACGTACCAATGTGCCGTGCAGCATTGGAGAGTGTATATATAAACACAAGATATCCCTTACAGAAATGACTTCCCATGCCATTACGCCTCCTCCCCTGTTCAGACGCCTGCTTTTGTTGAACTCATATTGATCTGACCAGGTAAACTTGTAACTGTCAGCATCATCTACGATCCATTTAAACTCGTCAGATAATAAAAGACAGCACCATTCATCATCCCACGCTTGATGCTGTAGAACTTACTTCAATCTAGCGACCAAGTGAGTTGGGACATTATATAGGAGCAGCAAGCTGCTTCTTAAATCAAATCTAGCGACTTAGTGAGTTGGGACATTATATAGGAGCAGCAAGCTGCTTCTTAAATCAAATCTAGCGACCAAGTGAGTTCGGACATTATATAGGAGCAGCAAGCTGCTTCTTAAATCAAATCTAGCGACCTAGTGAGTTGTGACATTATATAGGAGCAGCAAGCTGCTTCTTAAATCAAATCTAGCGACTTAGTGAGTTGGGACATTATATAGGAGCAGCAAGCTGCTTCTTAAATCAAATCTAGCGACTTAGTGAGTTGGGACATTATATAGGAGCAGCTAGCTGTTTCCTAAATCGAATCTATCGACCTATTGAGCAGGAAAAATTTGTAGGAGCAACTGGCTGTTTCAAAACTCCAATCTAGCAACCTAGTGAGAAGGAAGACTTTATATGTTTTTGCACACTGGGTTCTGCTGACGCATTCACTGGCCGTTGGACTGGAGGAGCAACATGACATTGTAGCTGCTCTCACAATCGCTCCTACATTTCATTTGATGACGCATGTGGGAGCACACCAGCACGTTTTTTGTAATGTCTGCGTCAGAACGCTTCAATAAATTAACCACTGCTTCGCCCAAGTGCTTGGCAATCTTGAAAGTTTCTCAATCCTTCAACTCTCTGTGCAGTAGCCTCGCCTTGGTGAACGATGAGAAGAATTATTCCTTTATGGGCATATTAAATAAAAATATAATCAAGATTTGCATACGCATTAAATCAAAAAATATATAATATACCTAGAATATAAGTTATAAATAAATATGTTCGAGGCTTATAGTTTTGAAATTAAATGACAGACAAGATGAAATGCATATCAAAATATTTTTTAAATTCATGAATTGTACAGTGCGACATCAATTTCAGGGTAATTACGGAAATATATAAATACATTTGATTTGTGCCCTCAGTACGATAGGCACCTTCACTGAATATTTAAATTATTGGAAAAAATGAATTTAGAGTTTTGAAAATGAGTCAACTTTTCTCCTGCATCGTTCTTCGCATTGTGCAATCAGTAATTCGTCCCACCATTCAATTATAGTAATATTTAAAGGAGTATTTTGCAACACACGCACTCTCAATAAATACGTCATTTTATCTTCGGGCATATTCGCTCAAAGATCTTTTCAGGGCCTCCCAAAATGGTAAAATCTAGTCCGTTCGTATTTCAATTTGAATCTCGATGAAGAAATCGTGAAGCGTAGCAGAAGGCATTGGATTGTCCGCCCGACTGCGCTCGTCTCCACGACCTGCATCCAGCTTCTCTATGCCTCTCAACCCACTTCGGGAGGGGTCCATGGAACCACCACCCAGGGATAGGCTCCTCACTGTAATAACTGGAAGTGATGTTCCCCTGCCGGCGAGAAGAATGATATGTGAATTGCTTGCGAGCGGGGACGGATTGGTTTCGGGGGTATTGCATATGAAGACAATGTCTTGCGCGTCAGTAGAACGTATGGTTGTGCTCTTGAACTCTAACTGCTCCACTGTTGAAGTAGCAAAATTTCGAGTTTAATGTTTGTTGTCTTGTTCGAGTTTAATGTTTGTTGTCTTGTTCAAATGGGAGCGTTACCAAGATTCAACTATAGGGGTAAATCTGACTGCTTTATATCCCTATTCCATACTTCTCAGAAATTCCTATTTGATGCTCTTGCTGCTGACGAAGACCTCGTTTGCGACGAGGTGCGCGTCAGGATCAGGTCTCTACATGTGTGGATCGTTAGCAGGCCCTCACGCATGTCGGATTGTACCGATTTTTCCTCAAGAAGCCCATGAGATTATTTTGTGAACAAATTGATTAAACATTTACTTCTTTATTTTGACATGAAAACATTAAACTGTGAAAGGTTTGAGTGCGATTTGACTACCAGGCATTCCAGTATTCAGGAGATTGACTTTACTTGAGATAAATTGTCTTCCAAATCATTGGTTTATACAGATACCTTCTCTCAAGTACTGCAGGGACGTGCTGAATAGTGCTCCATTGGCTGAAGACTTGTATTGTACGTGTATTCACATGCAGAGATTGTGTGAAATTTTTATACTCGTGCTATATAAATGAATTCCGCAATTATTGAATTGCTGAAAAATAGTTATGTGGCTCAAGTTATTTTCTATGTTGTGTGTAAGGCAGAGTTTATTTCGTATTCAGCTTTGAAATTAATCATTAAAATTCGATAACAAATGAGACCGATTTACTTTATTATCAATCCACGGTACGTTATCCTCTAAACTTCGACAAACAGTTTTTGATATTTTAGAAGGGGCTCGATCAGAACCGTCTTCTTCAGTTCGCAATGAGAAGGGTACTGTGAAAAGCTTCAACATTATTTGAAATTACCTAAAATTGTGTTTTAAGCTCTCCCACCAGCTGGGGAAAAGCTTGATACACCAACTCGGATTTAGTTGTCAACTGGCAAAGGGGATATTTCACCGTGACGCCGCCTATCACTTCTCATGTCTTAGCCACCGGCTGGTTTATGTTGCTTGCATCCAAAACAAATCGTATTATTTTGGTTACCCAACACACAATGTTCTTTTGTCTGGCAGCCGTTTGGTCAAACGATGTATTCACTTCTGATGGTACTACATAAATACTAAATTGTTCGGTATCCATTTCCCTTGAGTATTAATTTTTTGAATACGAAAAACCCATTCACTGGCTATTTGACAGATTCGTAATTTTTTGGTCGAGAGCATATTATTTTTAAACAATTTTACAAACCAACATAAAAAACTGGTCTAATGGCTGCCAAACAGCTTCTGGCAAAACGTTTATTTAACGATGATAGCAACTTAAGACTTGGTGTAGATTTCTGTCTGTGGTTATCGTCAAATTCTAATCCAGTCAAGATGCGAACTCAGAGTTCCTACGAACATCTGATGACTTCTTTCCAGCATGGTCAACAAAACCAATCCCTGTTTACGGTTCATCAATTACAGATCGAATTTGTATTGCTATTTTCAAATTACGTCAACACGACTCGGATGGAAAATCACTGAGCCAAAATTTGTACATTTGCATTTCCTTATACATTTATTCCGTCGAGTTGATGTAAAGCTCACTAATTTTATTATTATTTTGAATGCTGTCCGCGCTACCAAATGGCACCACAAAAGACAATGAGACCTTCCAGAGACCTCACAACAAGAGATCTGGAAGCACTGGGCGGGGACGCATCCCGATTTTCAGTGCGAGTAAGTGCGGTGTATGTCAATGGGAAACAAAACAGCCGGCTCGTTGTTTTCTCATGGTCGAGAGGATCAGGTGTCGTTTCGACCTCTCATATCTGGAGAGTGTGTCCTTGGAACAATGGCACAGAACAGAGCAATAGCGATCCATCGGAAGTGGGCTGGGGACAACGGCGCAACAATGGGGGGGACAATGGCGCAACTATTGAGCAATAGATGGCGCACGGCGCATAATGGCAGAGTGCTTAGCTGCGCCGCCAAGCAAAAAAAAGGATGGAGCAGCGGCAGAAAAGGCACGAGATGCTAACTTCCGTACACCCTAATGAGAGTGGGTTATGGTGGGGTATGACTCCTGAAAGACCTTAGTGAGAGTGGTATTACGGTGGGGTGTGACTCTTGACAGACCTTAATGAGAGTGGGTTATGGTGGGGTGTGACTCTTGACATACCTTAATGAAATTGGATCGTGGCGAGTCGTGATCTTCGACAGACGTTGGTGAGAGTGATTCATGGTGGGTGGTGACCCTTGGCCGACCTTAATGAGAGTGGGTCGTGACCCTCTGTTCAATTTCATTAGACAGAGACTTCAATAAAATTGGGTTTTCAAGTGCTTACAAGTGTTAGAAAACCAAAACAGGCCTTGGGGCCGTAACAAGGTTGCCTTTTGGAAGTAAGGAGATAAACTCTGAAGTAGAACGTTAAACAGAGAATCACGTATTTGTGTCGCAAATGTAGTGGAGGATCAAGTGTAGGATAAACAACTCACATCATCACTTGTACAGAAATCCCCCTACCAACGATGTTGATTTGTGATCGTCCTAGTTTTATTCCTCGTTAAACCGGTAGTGACCATGACCATGGCTGGTCGCCGTTTTGCAACGAGTAGGTACCGATGCCAGACACCATTTTTACCCTGCAAGTGCCAATGTCGGGCTGCATTTTAACCAGCTCTGTGACCGAGTGGGTCGCGTGCCGGCCCCTCTTCACAATAGACTCCCATTAGAAGCTGGAGGTTGTAGGTTCGAGCCTACCCGATCCCGAACAAGACATTCTGTCCGTTCTCTTAAATGGCCAAAGATTCGCTCATAAGCGCCATCAGCAATAAAGGCGATCTGGTAACAGCTACGTTGTAACCCGCTACATAAACGAAGAATCTCCTGCATTCAAAATATCAAAAATTCCACGCAGGTGTCAATGCCAGATACCGTTTTTTAACGAATGTGCTGCAAGAAGGCCGAAAACAATTTCTGAAAAATGCTTCACGCGTAAGTTTAATTAACGGTGTTTCTGGGAGCATTTATTAGGCCGGTAGTTGAACGTTTCGATTGTATGGCTGTTTGCAACTTTCCGTCAAGAACTCTAAACGTGCAGAAGTTACGCGTTATGCCGGCGACTTTGTATCCATCATTCCTGGCCACTTCGTTTGCATTTAGATTATGGAAGCTCGTTTGATCGACGTTTTCGTTGCCTTTCATAATCTTCCTCACCTCGATCATGTCACCTCTGACTCGACGCTACTCCAGCGAACAATAGTTGAGTTCGCGAAATGTGTCTTCGTATGATTTATTGCGCAACAAATGAATAAGTTTGATTGTTCTACTTTCAATCATGTCGAATTTAATAACGTCTTCTCTTAGATATGGAGACCGTCATTGGACAGCATACACGAGATGCGGTCTAACAACTCATTATACAACTTAGGAATGCTGTGTTTGCTTCTGTGCGAGATGGTACGAACTATAACACCTCGCATTCTGTTTGCTTCTATTGCAGCTTCGTTACGATGCTTGCTACTTCTAAAGTCGGTACTAATGATGACCCACACATTTCTCTCTTCGGTGACGGGGAGCGTTTCTTTCAAGACGTGTTGGCATTGAATTTCACTTGGCAATTTTCCGAAAAATTTACAATTTTTTTCAAGTCTAATTGGATCTACGGGCACTCAAGTTCTATTTGCACTTTTACTTCTAAGTTATTATCGTCTGAAAGTGCGATAATATTTGGATGCATGTTTTTGTCGAGCTCGTTTACGAAAATATTATGGAAAAAAATGAACCTAGAACGGATCCCTTAGGCCCTTACGACGCTTGTTACATTACCCAAAGGAGAGGCGGCTCCTTTTAATTCGACTCGCTGCCGTCTATCAGTGAGCAATAACTTAACCATGTTTTTGGCTCACCTCGAACACTTATGCTTTGCAATTAACTAACTAAGTGTTTGAGAGGGATTCAAACGAAAGCTTTCTTAAAATCAAGGTATGTGATATCAATAGGGGATTTTGCGTCGTAGAAGTAAATTATAGTCGGGAAAAAAGTAGTAAGCTCGCCAGACAGGGACGATTGTGTCTAAAGAGATGCTGAGAGTCATCTATCAACATATTTGCTCGTAAGTATACTGTAATTTTATCCCTAATCACACTTTTCATCAAGTGGCCAGTGACTGAGGGAGACCAATTGGTCGAAAATTGTCGGGACACTCTTTGGCCTATTTTTTGATGGAGTAACGTGGGCTTTTCTCCATTAAGAAGGGCAAGGGCCTCTTGATAGAGATTGGGTTAAAAATATTCAGAGGGGTTGGGTGATTTTGGTCATTGTCTCTTTCAGTAATCTGTGATAAACTTGGTCTGGACCAGAAGAATTGGTGACTTACAATTCGTCTGTATGTTTAATAACTTCGACAGGGGAAAAATGTAAGGTGTGGTGGGCTTCAATTCGTTTTTCCCCTATGATATTCTGAGGAATGAGGATATCCGGATTCTTTAACATAAATACAGAACATAATATTGGCTTAATAGGACACTCATCCTAGAGTCGCTTGTATGAAGCTCTCCACGATCGTTCTCTAGAGGACCGATCACAGAACTTGATTTCTTTTACACGAATTATGCCTAAAAATTCGTTTTAAATTAGTTTTGGCGTTCTCAGACATTTCATTTTGTATTATTTCTCCTCACATTTCAAAACATGCCATATAATTTCTTTGCTGCTTTTAAATTCGTTTTATGCAGCGTCGTCATGTGAGTGTTTTTGATAAGACGAATGCTTTGCTTTTTATGAGACTGGAGATGCTGTTGTTCTCCTTTCTAGTATATTTAAGCCATCAAAGTTGAGTAATCTAAAATTATGAACTTTATCGCAGCTAATTGAAGTTTTAAACTCAAGCTAAATAGTTCCGAGGGGTTCGCCCACTTCAACGTTCGTAACTTGAGTCACTTCCACTAAATAGAACATCAAGGATATTGCTGCCACCTTTGGGTGTCTTTGTCATTAGTGTCCTGAACCTATTATCGTCATCAAAATCATTCAGGCTTGACCAGCGATGGTACATTCTTCTATTTCCCAACCAATGTCAGGAACACTATACTGTGCTCTTTGGGGGACGATAGATAAGTGTGATTTGACACTTCGTATGCTCGCCTACTACTTTGAGTCTTGTCTGCTGCTTGGAAAATAAACTTCTAAAATTTGTAAGCAAATGTTTACAAGAAACAATACTCTTTCACCTTCTCGGCCTTGTTTATCTACGTGAAATAGTGAGTTCTGCGGGCGGAGGATTTTTCTAGATAATTTCTGCTGCTCAATTTCTCCTACGATTTTGTGATTGCGCTAATATTGATCTTTTCGACCATAACATGTCTACCCAGTTTGTCGAGTTTATCACGGAGACTTCTAGCGTTTACATAAAGACTTTTCAGCGTACCGGCAGTCATACTGAGTCAAGTTAATTGACATATATTGCGTCTGCTTAGAGGTGTTGTATCAGGTCAATTTTTTTTAGTTCCATTTACACGGATTGTACGTGTGAGGCAGCAACATCTGTTTCCATCTGAGAAGTGATTGCTACCACGAACTCTTGAAATTGGTTTCGAATGAGTTTTTTTCCTATTGAATTATGCCTGCGAAGCCTTCAATGTTGAAGTAGGGCGCACCGAGTATTTTCAGTTGAACTTTCTGTTTCGTGGGTTCAAGTTGACATAGATAACATTGTAAACACCGATCATAATAATTTCCTCTGTATTCTGGACGAGTCCTTATTGAGAATGGGTCATGGTGGGTCGTTAACCTCGATAGTCCATACTGAGAATGGGTAATGGTGGGCCGTAACCTTCGACAGGCCTTATTGAAAATGGGTCATGGTGGGTCGTGACCCTCGATGGTCCTTATTGAGAATAGATCATGGTGGGTCGTGACCCTCGGTAGTCCATGTGGAGAATGGGTAATGGTGGGCCGTAACCTTCGACAGACCTTGTTGAGAATATGTCATGGTGGGTCGTGACCGTAGACAGTGATATTACATTTTTAGGGCACAATGAGTGAAGGAATTTGATAGAAAACTTCATTCATGAGTATGCCAGGCTGGTTTTGTAGAGATGCACGGGTCCTAATGGCAGATAGATACTCTCAAATGGAAATATTTTGGGATATGATTTCTGGTGACCTATGCCTGGGAGATTAATTTATTTTGTCGTGATCCAAACTGAGGTACATTATGACTGTTTTTCAAGCCGTGTTTGGTGACCCTTGCCTGGGAGTTTAACTTTATTTGGTCGTGATCCGAACTGAGGTACAACATGACTGTCTTTCAAGCCGTGTTTGGTGACCCTTGCCTGGGAGTTTACCTTTATTTGGTCGTGATCCCAACTGAGGTACAATATGACTGTCTTTCAAGCCGTGTTTGGTGACCCTTGCCTGGGAGTTTACCTTTATTTGGTCGTGATTTGAACTGAGGTACAATATGACTGTCTTTCAAGCCATGTTTGGTGACCCATGCCTGGGAGTTTACCTTTATTTGGTCGTGATCCCAACTGAGGTACAATATGACTGTTTTTCAAGACGTGTTTGGTGACCCATGCCTGGGAGTTTACCTTTATTTGGTCGTGATTTGAACTGAGGTACAATATGACTGTCTTTCAAGCCATGTTTGGTGACCCATGCCTGGGAGTTTACCTTTATTTGGTCGTGATCCCAACTGAGGTACAATATGACTGTTTTTCAAGACGTGTTTGGTGACCCATGCCTGGGAGTTTACCTTTATTTGGTCGTGATTTGAACTGAGGTACAATATGACTGTCTTTCAAGCCATGTTTGGTGACCCATGCCTGGGAGTTTACCTTTATTTGATCGTGATCTGAACTGAGGTACAATATGACTGTTTTTCAAGACGTGTTTGGTGACCTTGCCTGGGAGTTTACCTTTATTTGGTCGTGATCCGAACTGAGGTGGTACAATATGACTATGACTGTCTTTCGAGTCGTGTTTTCACCCGTGACTGCCACTCTTATTGAGAGGGGCCCACAGTCTCTTCTGACTGACGTGTGGACAAGAGTGTGCAAATACATATGGTGCCAGGCAACTGCAATACCTCATCAAACTTAGTTCACTCACATGCAAACTCAAATGGGAAGCTATTGTTTTTGTTTGTTTGCAATTGGCCTCTTGTTCCGTTGGTGACGGAGTGATGTGCAAGGCTCGTGTTTTCTCAAACAACAAGCGCTGGGAGGACGAAAGTGCTAGCAGGTATCGTTTGATGCAATTTGAGTCCATTTTGGTGAATACATATATCAATTTGTCAAAAAGGCACATCTTAGATCTTTATGGCAGAGGTTAGGAGCATTGCCAGAGGCCAAACCAGTTGTGGTGGAAATAACAATATACCTGGTGACGTGTACAAGAAATGACGATATACCTGGTGACGTGTACAAGAAATGACGATATACTTGTTGACGTGTACAAGAAATGACGATATACCTGGTGACGTGTACAAGAAAGGGCGATATACCTGGTGACGTGTACAAGAAATGACGATATACCTGGTGACGTGTACAAGAAATGACGATATACCTGGTAACGTGTACAAGAAATGACGATATACCTGGTGACGTGTATAAGAAATGACAATGTACCTGGTGACGTGTACAAGAAATGATGATATACCTGTTGACGTGTACAAGAAATGACGATATACCTGTTGACGTGTACAAGAAATGACGATATACCTGGTGACGTGTACAAGAAAGGGTGATATACCTGGTGACGTGTACAAGAAATGACGATAGACCTGGTGACGTGTACAATAAATGACGATATACCTGGTAACGTGTACAAGAAATGACGATATACCTGGTGACGTGTACAAGAAATGACGATATACCTGGTGACGTGTACAAGAAATGATGATATACCTGTTGACGTGTACAAGAAATGACGATATACCTGTTGACGTGTACAAGAAATGACGATATACCTGGTGACGTGTACAAGAAAGGGTGATATACCTGGTGACGTGTACAAGAAATGACGATAGACCTGGTGACGTGTACAATAAATGACGATATACCTGGTAACGTGTACAAGAAATGACGATATACCTGGTGACGTGTACAAGAAATGACGATATACCTGGTGACGTGTACAAGAAATG
>SDVV010038089.1:0-10771 GCA_016164225.1 Gammarus roeselii
ATGGTGGAGAGAGCACTGATGGATTTTGTGCTGATATCGAGGAGAGTGGTGGGGAGGCTGTTGGATGTGCGGGTGTTGAGAGGGGAGGGTGGAGGAGTGTCTGACCATCTGCTGGTGGAAGGCAGATTAAGAGTGGAGCAGAAGTGGAAGGGCAACAAACGAGTGGGAGGAGGATGAGAGGTAGTGAGAGTGAGTGGACTGAATGTGAGAAGTAGAGCCGAGGAGTTCCAGCAGGCGTTGAGGGAAGATATAACTGAACTAGTGGGAACTGAATTGAAAGTGCGAGTGAAGGAGGGGGTAAAGTGTTGGGTGCACTGAAGAGTGTAATTAGCTGTAGGACGTTAGGGATGGAAGCAAAGAGAGGGTTGTATGAGGGTATTGTTGTCCCAACTGTGCTCTACGGAGCTGAGACTTGGAGGGGGTGAGAGCAGATGAGAAAAGAAGTTTGAATGTTTTCGAGGTTAAATGTTTGAGCAGCATAGCTGGAGTAACGCTGAGAGACCGGATCACCAACGACGTGGTTCGAATCAGAAGAGGGATGGTGATAAAGTTGGAGGACAGAGTGGATTCGCATGTTCTGAAATGGTTTGGGCACATTGAGAGGATGGATGAAGGGAGATTGGTGAAAAGGGTGACGAATGCGGAGGCGAGTGGTCGCAGGCTTAGAGGTAGACCGAAGTTCGGGTAGATGGATATTGTGAAGTAGCGAGAGAGCGTGCAGAGAACAGACGTGAGTGGAGAATGGTTGTGAATGGTTGATTTTGATGCTGCTCTGATGTGCTTTCCCACCCTTGGCATCCCGTTGTCGAGATGGTCGTGGGTGGGCGGGGGGAGGGAGGGAGATGCGGCCATTATGACGCGGCGAGGGTGAACCAGTGAAAACTGTCGGGCCCTGCTGCTGACCACGTATCCTCGGACAGCACTCGTGACCCAGAGCGTGTGTTGCCGGGTTACCGGCCGGACCCTTTAGCACAGAAGGGCTAAGTTGTGTGAGTGTGAGGGTGTGAGGCGCGCCTTGCCGTTGGCCACGCCCCTTTCTGGGGGATGCGGCCTAATGTCTGTATCTTTCCCCCCTAGGCATCTGTTAGGTTCACGGGCCGCACCGAGTCACGGCCCAACCGAGGGGGTGAACACCCTCATCTCCCTTCAGACTCCCCTCTTCTTCACCAAATCCTTTTCTCCCCCATCCTGATTTGCTTGACTTCTTATTTACCTCATTTGCATCTTATGTTTAGTTCAAATTTCCTCAAACTTGTCTCAGACTCTTTCTTAACAACTCTCCTATTAGTTGCTGCACAAAAACAAACACTTACACACGCACGCACACACAGACACACACACACACTTGAACATTCACACACCGGTTCTAACTATTCTCCTTTCTGGTGGCAAATAACAGCCAAGTTACGCTCTTTCTTTCATGCAACTTTTTTCTACGACTATTCCTTCTTCTTCTTTCCATTCCTGCCGTTCTCATGCGTGAAATTCCCTACACCTAGTGTAGATCTCATGCACGGGATCCCCGTTTTCTGTATCTCCTTCATCTTTTCCCCTCAGCAGGTGTTGGAGCGCGTAGCCCGCACCTTGAGGACTACTGCGGATCCATGGGGCTCTGAAGCAGGGATGGTAGTGTGTTATTCCTCCTTACTGCCATCCGGGGAGTGCTGGGTCTCAGTACCTTACGAGTTCCTGTATCTCCTGAGGCACCCGTAAATACCATAGACGTTCGCCGCGTAAAGGACTTTGCCTTAGCGCAGTAGTAAACCTTAACTTGAACATTGAAAAAGAAGAAAAACAAGACTAGCTTGATGCAGCACTGTTTGCTGGTTGCATATTCGGCACCAGAAGGACGATGACTCCAGCGCGCTAGAAAGCCTCGTCACTCTAATCTATCTGTATCTTTGTCGTCACCCTTTCTGCCTTCCACCTCTTCCGCCTCTCACCTCTTCCTCTATCTTGCGATAGGATTATTCTAGCATACGTCTGAATTTCGAAGCGCTTAGAGAACGAATGACGTGAACTCTCTAGCAATTGGTCTGTTGTCGTGGTGGCTTACCAAGTACTATGCCTGATTGTCCAAATTCGTATGTATCCCGATATATCTGATCCATTGTTCACAATTTCGGACACATAAGTAGCAAAATTTGCTGTTCCTGCCCACTGACTTCTGCTTTCGCATCTCCCTTTGCACCTCCTCAACCCAGTCCCCCTTAACAGCTATTAACACTGATGAACTGATTTGTTGTTTGTAGATACTGACTATTCTTGAACTGTGACCAAGGCTCGACGAAGCTTGTCATGCGCTATCCTCCGGCCTTCAAAGGTCACCGTCCTAGAACGCTGCGGCGGTAGAAGAAGTATCGCACTGTTTTCCAATGAATTATTATGGCCAAGCAAAACACAAAGCATTGTGGCCGGCAAGCACCTTCTACTCCTCTGCGATGCACAGAGGTGAATGAGCCCTGTTGGGTACAGGGGGCTTGGATTCCTGGCTGATTATAACACTGAGGGTCCTTATCTGAGGTACCTCTAAATAAGTGCTACAACGAAAAAATAATGGCCGTTCCGGCATTTTGGAAGGTATGCTATGTTGTGCCAAGATAACAGCTCCTGCCGAAAAGTGTGATGGGCTAAAGGCATAAGGGCTTGGCCACAGCGCTTCTTGCTTAGCTGAGCGATGAGGATACAGCAGAAGAAACAAGCGGTATAATTTGATGATGACGGTTAGAGGACACGGACTCTTTGTGCTGTTAACCCTGATCAGTGACCAATGTAGTAAAATTTAGGAGGCAATGAAAACGCGGGGAACAATCAACTGTAGATATGATGGAATCTTTGCATGACGGGTTGCCTCCCGTGAGTTCTTCAGAGTAGCCCTGCAGTTACGTGGATTATTGGCATTCCTAATCATCCCGAGAAAACTAAATCCAAACATTTATCATGAATAGACTATACATATTAGTGTGGGTCCAAGAGTGAAACATTGCTGTGTACTGAGTCATCTAGGGGCAGGTGAAATTTTTAAGATGCTTTTCAATGAGTCGCGAAAAGAATGGCAAATCATGCGCCGTTACTTGGTTTCTTTGGATTTATTTGTTAGGTAGGAGGTCAGCGTAGCTGCCATCTGATCCACAACAGTAAGGTCGCACTAGTGCCGTGGCATAAGCATGTACATGTTGCTGAAATGCAACCGGCGTTCGCCAGTTGGAGCCCGGCTCGGCGTTGCGTTCGCGTAGAGATTTATTCCCACAGTCAAGGTACACACAAAATAGACTGATCAAGACCACTACTGAGGTACTTGTCCAATCGACTTGTGAAACTAAATTTGTTTGCTGTCGCTGACAATTGCGATACCCGTTATTGAGGTGCCCGGCACGTGACTCAGTTAAATGCCACGGTTTGTATCTCCCCCCCTTCAGCTTGATCACTTCGAAGTTACACTTTTGGCCAATCCTGACACGATTCCTCAGTCATTTTGGTTACTATTTTTTCATTGACATTGACAGAGTAGCCTTCCAGAATTTTCCATATGTTTATGGCCATGATTCTTTCAAAACGTCTTTGGATTGTGTATAGCCTGAAAGCTTTAAATCTGTCCTAATTCAGTTCGGTGCCAGAAGGACATTGACTCCAGTGCACTAGAAAAGCTTGCCACTTTATTTTAATTGCTGTCGTAATTCATTTTCTTTCCTTCCTTTGCACCTTACTAGTTCTAGTACTTCTTGTGGCCTCCGTATATACCGTTGACATTTGCCGCGTAAAGAACATGACTTTACGCAGTGCAAACTTGACTCGAATCCCTACCCCGAAAAGTTTGATGACTTGATGCAGCACTGGCTGCTGGTTTGTCGTTCAGTATCAGAATTGCACTGAAGCCTAGAAAGACTCGTCCCTCTAATCTAATCTGAGAAGCGTTAATGTTATGATGAGTTAGAGCCCCACTACAGGCCTTGCCAAAATCAGCTGATGCTCCCCACTACAGTCCTTGCCAAGATCAGCCGATGCTCCCCACTATAGTTCTTGCCAAGATCAGCTGACAACCCCACTACCGTCCTTGCCGAGATCAGTGGATGTCCCACATTGCAGTCCTACGCAAAATTAGCTGATGCCTCCCACTACAGTCCTCGTTAAAACAAGCTGATGCCCCTCAGTACATTCCTTGCTGAGATCAGCTGATAGCGCCACCACAGTCCTTGCCAAAATCAGCAGATGACCCCACTGCAGTCTTTGCCGAGATCAGCGGATGTCCTCTACTACAGTCCGTGCCAAGCCAAGATCAATTAGAACCCCACTATAGGTTCTGCGTAAATCAATTAGTGAGTGTACCACTACAGTACGGTACTTGCCTAGAAAATAGTTATTGCCCCACTACTGTCCATGTTCAGAATTCTTCCCATGTCCTAGGCGGTGCGTCGTTTCACCTTTATCGTCTCCTTTCCATTTACCTACTTCTTCCCTCCTCCTCTGCTGCATCATCAGTTGTTCTGTTGAGCGTTTGTAGCACCGCCTCCAGCAGCGGCGGCGGCGGCGAGTGCGAACTGCTCCGCATGCGCCGGTCGCAGTCCCTGGGCAACTGCCTTTTCTCCGACCCCCTTAACCGCCCCCTACACCTCTATGGACGCCACCTCGGGACCCGGTGTGAGTCGGTCTCGACTACACCATAGATGCCTCTCTGTGTAGATACTTGCTTTGGTAGCTTATTAACCCTGCTGAAACGGTAGAGTGGTTGAATTAGGCGTGTGATTGCCGGAGGGACTCGTTACTCGAATTAAGGATGAGGCGGTACCGCTGATTAATTTACTTCATGGGGTACATCCGAGACAATCGATCATTGCTACCTTTCTAAACCGCGTCCTGGGGGGTCAATGACGTGAAACAGCTTAATTTGGTCAACTGAACTCAGCACTAGGCTCGCATCTCAACTGAACTTGAACTGCGCCTGCCTTCAGTTCAGATTCAGACGTTGCCTGTACAGGTACAGACGCAAGACCGAATCCCCCGAAAGGGGAGTGGCTTATGGTGAGAAGCACCTCACACTTTGCTCATTTATTCGTACCTACCAAATACCTTATTTTACGTTGCATTTCAAGCCTGAAAAAATTGAACTAGAAAAAAAAAATTATTTCTGTTCTGTTGTCCATCAACTACAGCGAATTTGGATGGTGCTTTATGGCATATAAGATTAGCCATACTGAATTTCAAATGAAACTGCACCGCCGTACCTTAGGCTTTCTCTAATAACATGATGGAGTCGAAATGATTTCATTCCTGTGAACTTGCGGCCTCACGTGTTGGCAGAACTTCAGTACCTGCAACTCGTGGTTGCGGAACCAGGTACCGTTTAGCAGTTTAGGCTGGAGTGCTGTTGAGTCCCAATGGTCGAGAGCGGTTGTTGACTTAGCCAAATTCATTTTACTGCTGTGTGATGTAATATCCGCTCGACAATGTGCCAATATTGACAGCAAAGTAACTGCTTTCATGCTTGTAGTTGGTATTTCTGTCTGAATCTTGTTGCTAACATGCTAGAGTTGTTTCTCGAGGGTAAACACGATTGATAATGAAGTTATGAGCTGTTATGAGCATTAAGTTAAGCAGTCCAGTGTTGCTACATTTTACCTTAGTAATGTAGTTGAACTTGACTAGTTTATCTGCTAGCACCGCAGCGTACATCGCCGTGGCCTCTAGACCAAATGCTCGTAGGTCTCCTCACCCTCTCACCGGGAGCTGTGATCTACCCTCAATGTAGTATGCCAACGAGAAGAACAGCACACACATCAAGGATTTGTTTTTCAGAAGGATTCTCAGTGTAACTATGTTCGTGATCCAGCAAGCACCTACTTGAATTGGCTCTCCACCGGTCTACGCTCTGTGTTCCAAGTACTTACACGATATCTTACTGCTTGAGAGCATAAATATCCACACCCCATTGTAACCACGGTCCTACTGACGGGCGCAGATACAGTACGCGTTTGTATACTTACTGTTTCAGCTACTAGCATTGACCCATAGGTCTTTGACATTACGGTCACTGAACATTGTGTGTACATGTGTGGGATAACATTGTGCTTATATCTTGCTATGTCAGTTGGTGAATTCCATAGTCATCAATCATTGTTAGAGCGCTTATCGATTATTATACAAGCTGTACGCATATTTTCATTTCAAGTTCTAAGCCTATCCCAAACACACACACCAAGAAACGTAATAAAGAGACAATACACTCGATTTGATGACCTCAACCTATTCAACACCGGCCCTAAATTCCCCCCGAACACTTGAAAATATCATTCGATGTCAATGACAGACCGGATATTTGCCCATATAAACTAAGAGAAGAACTGGGCTCCATGACTGGCCGTCCAATTCTCAACATCACCGCCAGCGGTGACGATAGCTCCACTATTATAGTAGACTCAAAACTTCAAAGTGACACTATACTCTCCAAAAGCAGAATATGCCAAAAGCCTTTCAAAATCATACCACACCCAACTTTTTCCATGAGTTCAGGTATGATTCACATCGAGGGTCTCCAGAGTGATGAAGCCGACGAGTTCATCACCGGACTCGTCCAATACGAGGAATGTATAGTTGAAGCGAAAATCGCACCAAAAATCAAAACAAAAAGAAACACCACCACGGCCCTTTTGCTTGAATTCAATCGGCCCTCCTCATCTAACTACATAGACATACCTCTCTGTCACGCCAAAACCCTTCGAAAGAAGTCCGATGCGATGATATAAATGCCAGAAATACGGACGCACGAGCAGATTGTCACAGTAAGCAATGATTCTCACACTCCTCCCAGGACGACCACAATAAACGGGACGATCCCTTGTCGTGTCCATCTGAAGAATCTCACTGCTTTTACTGCAAAGTAAACGGCCACCGTACGGGACACGGAGACTGCCCTCAGGACAAGATTGAGAAGGAAATCCTTCAATACCAACCGAATCACAAAATCGGGCGACGAGAGGCTGCGGCCGCGATTCGCTCCCCCCAGGCTGATCCTCCCACCCAGGAGAGTAGATCAGCATCATTTCCTACCCACTTCTTCATAACGCTTGTAGATAGCGGTGCAAGCAAAGTTGCTTCTTCAATGAACCCATTCACCGTGATGAACTCGCTCTCTAAACAGCTGGGAGGCAGACCGATAAACATGAACCGACAGGGAAAGAAGTAATCTGGCCTACGTCGTAAATATAGAGCAAAACAACGTTATTCAAAGAATTAACAAAATAGACCAACACAAAGTAATTGTCAAAATACATCCGTTCTTCGACGTTACAAGACGAATTATATACACTCTCAACTACTTTCCTAAAACTGATCTAAGCGCATTTGTAGCAGGTTTAGCTAAGGATTATGGAGTCACCAACGTTTCTCTAGCAAAACGGATCAAACCACGGAACACCCACACCACCACATCTCAAATCACTTTCCCAGGACGCGACACACCAGAATTCATAGTAATCCCGGGCGAACAGGGAAAAAAAACACTTACCCAATGGCGATATGGCCAGCAATGTGTAAAAAATGCTTGGAATACGGCCACGTCATCAAATACTGCCAGCCCAACGCTGTAAGAGGTTCGACGGCGAGCATGACCGAAAGGATTGCACAGCTCGCCAACCTGAATGCTACCACTGCCGATGCCTCTATGAGGCAGGTTACCGCGACTGCCCGAAGTACATGAAACAAAAGCAATGACAATTATACAAAACGACCGCAGAGTCACACGAGAACAAGCCATCCAAATCTTTCACGATGAAAACCCAAACTACCGTAATTTAAATAACGCCAAAGCAGTTAAATCTACAACCAAGATCACCTCCGCAGACGACACTCGTGTACCGTCAACACAACATATTACCATGACCTCAACATTCCTCTCCAGTACTAACATAATCACAACCAGCCCAGCGACCGCCCTCGTAATAGAGGCGGGCGCCCCAAGCAATGAATCCACCAGTGCCCAGAAGAGCACTGCGATGGATGCTGCCCCAGTGGACCACGAAGAGAGGTCCACTAACACGAAATCCAGAAGGCAAAGGAACGAAGATTCCTCCTCCGACGACTGCGGGGTACATGACGCCCTCTCGCCACGAAGCAGCATGTTATCCCACGAACCACTGCTCGTTTTGATCAGTGCGTTCAACGACTATTGACCGCCTAACTGCGAGCACACCCAGCGAAAACCTGAGTGAGGTATATAACCATCAGCTAACATGCCCAACACTAGAGTATCTCACAAGTGAGAACGACCATCGCCTGCGCAAGGACGCGTTGAAAATCTACAACGAAGAACCGATACTTGAAATCACTGATCGACCATGCACCGCACTAGACTCAAATATCCCAATGACTACTACTCAGCCCATCATAATGTTTAAAAAAAACTCCATAGAAGAGAAACGCGTTTGCTCAAGAAGCAAACTCAAAGCTCGTACTACATCGTTTTCCTCCTCCTACAAGAGCACTCACAGCCGAGAACGTAGTGAGTCAGAGGAGATCATGTTGTACAGGAAGCGGACGCTCTAACAAACCCTCTCGATCTAGGACACCTGCGTTTCATGACACGAACACCACGAAAGTTTCTACAAACCACGCTATCGCTCCAGACCATCAAGATCTGAGCGTGGAACAGATACGACATGAACAACAGTACAATACTTCAGTGTAATTGCCAGGGACTTGAAAGCAAGAAAGATGAATTATTATCGCTAATCTCGCCACATAAACTTTTGGTGGGAGGCCTCCAGGAGATCAAACTCCGTGACACCGCCACCTTCACAATCCCTCAATGTGTCATACACCGTCGCGAAGGCCACAATAATTTGACTGCACATGGCGGAGTGGCACTTATGATCCATCAAAGCATACCTCATCACCTCCTCCCTCTGAGAACAGAACTCCATGCTGTCGCAATGAAGATATGTGTCTCAAGACCTATTTCTGTGGTATCTATCTACTCGTCACGAAACCACGGCCTCACAGAGGCGCTAATGACCCATCTGCTCAACCAACTGCAACATCCCGTACTCCTACTTGAAGACTTCAACAGCTACCACGAAGTGTGTGGATGCGTGAGAACAGACCCCAGGGGAGTGATAATGGCCAACACCATCACGACCTGATCCTTCTCAACGACGGACAACCCACTCGGATCACCATCGAAAGTGAAACCGCCGTCGATTTATCAATCTGTTTCTCCACTTCAGCTCCCCAACTCGTTTGGGGAGTCCTGCCTTCAACACATGACAGTGATCACAACCCAGTGATCATATCGCTCCTTACTAACCGACCAAACAATCCAGACGCACAGGAACTTCGATTCAACTACCGGAAAGCCAGCTGGGAGTAATACTAGATACATGTCGCATGGAACGATGTGGAGGGCTTCCCGAAGACGATTCAGAGCACGACCTTGTCATTCATCTATACGAGAAATTCCAAAGTGCAGCTGTCGCATGCATTCCCCCAATATTTGTCCTCAAACTCTTTCCCTACACCTTGGTGGTGCCCGGAGGTACAAGAAGCAATGGACCAGCGTGAAAGGATGTACGGGGCCTTCCGCCGCGCACGCTCCCCCAGGAACCGAGTAGCCTGGAAAAGAGAAACTGCCGTGTTCTGCAAACTTAGCGTGGAGAAGAAGCGAGAAAGTTGGACCCAATTAGTGAACGCAATCAAAACGCCCTTTTTTCCCGAGTGTGGGGAAAAATCAGACGTATCCAAGGTCGGTCCGAGCGACCTATCCATATACTGTCGGACGGAGACACTGTCTATTCCTCATACGCAGCCCCCCTAAAGCTACTGGTTCACGGGTCGCACGGGGTCACGATCCAACCCGGGGGGTGAATACCCTATTTCCTTTCGGACCCTTCTACTCTTCACTATCTCTCCTTCTCTACCCCTTCCTGGTTATGCTTTCACCTTGGTTACTCCTTTTACCTCGTTTGTTCTGTTGAAGCTGCATTAACTCATCTCTCTTCTTCTTGTGACAACTTTCCCCCATATATATATATATATATATTTTTTCGTTATGTCTGTTATTTTGTTCATTATATGTATGTGTGTGTGTATGTATGTGTGTATGTATGCGTATGTATATGTGTATGTATGTATATATATGTATGTATGTATGTATGTATGTATATTTGTTTTTTGTTTGTTTTTTCTTCCCTTTCTTTCATTATTATTATTATCATTTTTTCGCTCTTCTTCAGTCACATTTCGTATTTTCATTATTATTTTTTTCTTCTTACGTTTTAGTTTTTTTTTTCAAATCTATGCTCACCAACTATCAAGGTGGCCAAAGTAGCAAAGTTGACGACAGACCACACTATAAATGATATGACTGCATCAGACTTCTGCAATATTGTGGACCGGGGGGTGGGACAACCTTCAGCCAACCCGTTGCTGGGGTAGAGCTGTTTGAAGGTACTGCTTAACCGTCGGAATATGATGTTTGCAGGGGAAACGAACCTTCACATAGCTCACAAGTGGTGCTCGTTGAAAGAGCCAGAAAAAACTTGCTTTAAGCGCTCCGTGGTTGGCGTGGGCATGGTGGGGGGGGCCGCCTGAACTTCTAATGGATTCCTCGCCAGAAACTCAGCAAATGTTGACAACCCAGACTTCTCCATTGGACAACTCTTTTGAACATCGGCTATTGCAACAACAGCAACGGTCAACGCAGGATGGTAACGTATCAGCGTCACCATCTGGCGGACGCTCTTCAACACCGCCATCACCCGGCGGTCGCGCCCAAATAGTG
>SDVV010038090.1:0-10771 GCA_016164225.1 Gammarus roeselii
TGCTATTTTGTACCTAAGACCTCAAATATCCAGCGCAGACATCTATAGAATGTGGTGCAAACTGACGAAATTGCTCAAGTTACTGGCATTGTGAAATACCGTCATCCTTTTAGGATATAACACAACCTCTCGGTCGCGAGCTTGGCATTGATGCATTTATACTTCACTGCTGACAATGTGAACTTATCAAATGCAACGATGACCTCTAACGCAATCAGGCTTTTTTCCAAATGCCGAAAGTAGGTTATAAAATACTTTGCCCATCGATATTTCTTCCAAATTTTAAACTTTCATCATCATTTGCACACGGTTGCCAGAGGAAACGCAGATTGCACTTGTATTTTGTCCGTGACACCTCTGTACAGAGAATACATGATTTGGTCTATCGTATTTTCCGTGTGGTTGGATAAATTTCAGGAGTAAAAGCGACGATTTCCGGGAACGGGAATAAACAGCTTAGGGTGTCAAATGAATTGTTGTATTAGTAGGAATAAAAATATCAATAATTGTGGCCGGGAAGAATGAAATTCGTTCGCCGTTCAACGTTGAAGTGATTTAGTATTGATGGGTGTGAGGAGAATGAGACATGAAATTCGTTTGCCATCCAACATTTCGTGGTTATTTAGGGAGGGAGGCATGAATTGTGAGAACAGAATCTTGTGATGGATAGGAAGAGACCAGAGACGGTGAACCCAGAAGAAAAAAAATTGTGTGATGTTCTGAAATCTTTTTATAAAGTTTGTTAATCTTGCAATACTTTCTAGTCATTAACGGTAATATGAATAACCGTATTTTTTTATTTATCAACTGTTTGTTTCGCCTCCACATACCTCTCTACAGTACAATAAAAGTAATAGTTTCAAAACAAAGTACTCCGTCATGTATTATAATTTTTATTGCCTGTAATATAAAATTCGATATTAAGCTGTCGAACAAATCTGTCAACCCGAGGTAAATGAGTGTGGTATAGAATTGATACAAATGTATCGGCTTGTGTGACGAAAAAGTTAGCAAATAAGTTACTCTGACTATATCAGTTTTCAGATGCTTTCATTTCTGTTGGTTGGAACATTTGCGCTGATGGATAGTAAAGCTAAACCATCAAGATCGTAGCAGCATCAGCTACACTCATTAATGTCAGGAATGAAACAAGATTTGACACGTGATTAGTGGAAATTGAACCATGACTTGATGTAACTATACACAGAAGAGCTCGATATTTCCTCTTGCCGTCACTGATATGTTGATGTCAAGCTCGTGGTGTTTGAGTTGGACTTTTACGGCCTAATCTCCATGGCCCCGATCCAACTTCGAGCAAGCTCCAGCGGCCCTGTTTGCCAAACCATGCCAATTTCAAGTACCTCGACAACATTTATGTTTGCGACGATTCAGTGAAGTACTTGTCCATCAAGTACCCTTGAGAGCTTATTATAACGGACCTACCCACTCGTGAGGAAGGATTATGGGGATCATCACGAACAGCACGATTGAAATTTGACGGAAACGTCGAAATGATTCACATTATATCCAATAACCGAAAATAATTTATACGAAATATCGGACATGAAATAATGGAAGGCATTTCGTTCAGGATCCTGCTTTGCTGCAGCGTCTACCGAACTTGAATAGTTTGTCAAGACGACCTTCTATGCCATGTTTGTCAGAATTCTCTGGCCCCCATGGATTAGGCCTTGTGCCCGCCTAATCCAATGATATCCAACAAAATTTTCGACATATTTGCTAGCTCCTGGCATGGCATCTACATTTTTGGTGACTGGCATGCAGCTGCTGATGCTGCTGCTGCTGCTACTGCTACTGCATAAGTAACGCCGTTAAATGCTTCGAAGGAGCGTAATGGAGCCGGAGTTAGAAAACATGGACATAAACATGATCTCTAGGTAATAAGATCATTCACCAAAATTTTCTTTTATTAATTTGATCAAGTGCAACACATGTTCTCTGCATGTCATCAGTTTACTATATCAATGAATTTACGATTTCGGGTTTAATATAAATACAGTCGCCCAAAACACAGCTACAACGCTTTCTTTATCGTCTCTAAAAATGAACTTATTTATGCATTTCATTCATTTACCCTTGTTCCCATTATGGGTCTAGATCAATGACAGCGGATTGAATCTAGGTTCCACAAATAAATGTTGAATTTATAAATTATTTATTTTCCATAGTCGACGCAGTTTTGATGTTTTCATACTTCAAGCCTCTTATGCAGCTACGCTTGACTCACGAATGTAATTAATTTATTCATTTAAATTTTGTAGATCTTGGATTCTAAAGTGATTAATGAGTAATTCTGTAAATATTCAACAATATCCGACAATCACTGTCATATGTGCCGTCGGTCAGGCTACTTTTTAGCTTATACGTTTATGTTTGTTATGACTGCATTTGAAATATTACCTAAAATATTTTTTCTGATACAAGGATATATATTATGGTATAGAAAATAAAAAAATCTGATTTTAGTCCAGATTGTGCACCGATATAAAAAAGCTCGAACTACAATGCGTTGTTGATGAAATCAATCGCTAGAAAAACATAGCTATCGAAAAGGACTTGATAACAGGGTACAATGCTGACACATGGAGCGGCGGTGGCAAATCGTAATAAACTTTGACTCATAAGCCTTGGTAACCCTTGGCGTGGCTACCAGTATTTCCTACACCGGGAACTTGAACGAATAGTCCAAACTGAGCAAAAGTTTCAACAGATTCAGTGAGAATAAATTGCATAGTGTTGAGAAGATTGGCGAAGAAAATTTCAGATTGATAAAATTCATGTCAAATTTTAAGCAAAAATCATCTCAACTCCATTCTAGCCTTCGAGCATTAAAAAACGATTAATTACCACTATTGATCATTGAATAAAAATACATCTCATAAGCCTCATACTTTATTGGACATCACACTTTACCAGTGAACTTTATTTTATCAAGAGGCCACATTGTTGGAGCCAAATCCCCTGTTGATGACTTGTTACGCTCGTAACCACGCGTGTTTTGACACCCAACCCTTCACGACACTCACTCACTCAAGCTAGATTGAACCGGGCTCGTTTTTTTGGGGTGGCTCAAAACATTGATGGACTAAACTGATGCTGTAAAGAAACAGGGCAGAATGTCTCATTTAATGTGACGTCCATTCCATCCATCAACCTCTAGTTGTTGGTTGGATGCGACGGGCAGGGCACCACAGTCCACG
The DNA here is from genome assembly GCA_016164225.1 of Gammarus roeselii. NCBI lineage: Eukaryota > Metazoa > Arthropoda > Malacostraca > Amphipoda > Gammaridae > Gammarus > Gammarus roeselii. The sequence continues at coordinate 3,222 of SDVV010038090.1, forward strand.
TACAGTCATGGAAGAAAAATGCCTTCATTGTTGTTAGAATTTGAAGGCAAACAATTTTTTTTTTTCACATATCAATATTATCCAACGTATTATGGGTGGTTATTGGGGCATGTAATATTCAGCGCTGGAGTAAATCATCATTCCAAATGATATTATGAAGAATATTTTTTTATATCGTATGTGCATTTCTTTGAGGGTTTTCAAATTGTTTATTTCCAATTGCGTCTTGCAACTGCATTTTATATTTTGCGATAATTGTAACTGTATATTTTTTATATGAGTTCTTTCTCAATATAAATCCATCACCATTTCAATATTTTCTACATTTTATATTAACATGGTTTTTGGTTGTCTAGTTTATAAACTAGATTCAGCATAGATCGAAATGTATAAGATGAACAAGCAGGATTTCGAAAATCAGATTTTGGATGCTAGAAATTTCGTTTAACGAAATGATTTGAATAAGATTGTTTACCATCTCTCCATACTATCAGACGCAATAATCTGTGGAAGGTTGGTCAAGTCGTCAATCAATTAAGGCAACAGGTCGTGCATGGTAGTGTCGATGATGCATTGAGGTTTTGAAAAACCTGCCATGTGTGACTGCTGCTCAGTTTGACTGCAATCAGTTAGCCAGTCTCATATATTAAACAGGACTCGTTTACTTATGGCAGAGAAGACGTGAATGCTATCGGTTTCTATGTTACACAACTTTTTGTCTTTTGGAAGACCAATGGTTGTTCTGAGTCAAATTGCATCAACATCAAGCTGCAGTTTACCCAGGTTAGTATTTCATGTATATCAGTCAGGCAATGTCATACTTATTAAACAGACGCAGACTTAATAAGGAGTACAGCTGTGTGACTGACAAAACGACTCCGCACAACGGGCTCGAATAGTAATTTCTGCAAGTGACAGGTTACATAAGATAATTCATTTGTGATAGCCGGTGAATCGATGAAATACCAACACTCATTTAATTAAAAACTACTTATTGAGAATAAGATACATTCACAATACGGCTTCCTCATATTCAGTAACGTTTATACGTATGTATTTATAAGATCTACACATTAGGTTTATTTAACAGGTTGGTGATGTTGATGGTATAGGTCGATGGTCTCTATGGTGTGGTAGCCTGACTTGAAGTTAACACCCTGCTGCGTCCTTGTTAGCTTCTTCCTGAATCCCTGAATTGGACACGGTTAGTGTCGTCGTGGTGAAATTGTTGTAAAGTGAACACGATTTTTATCGTCGTGAAGTGGACACGTATCGCGGCGTCATGAAGTACTTACAGGGAAGTGGGAACGATCCGACATCTGCAATCTGGTGGGGCGACGAGAAGGTCTGCGTATGAGATCTCGGTGATAGGTGTTCCGATTTAAAAAGACGAACTTCTTATGTGCCTCATGCTACGCCTTGTAAAGGTTTTCTAACTTCAGCAATAGATACGTCATAATCCACGGATAAACCAGATGCAGCCAGATGTCACACAGCAGAGTGTACCACACGACACAGGTACCGTAACGTCTTCCGCACTTTCATACGTCAGCGAATTCTAAGCAATCATTCTGACACACAATCTAATGGAAAGGCAAGAGAGCTGTCTAATTACTTAATTGAAGAAAAAAGTTTTGCCATCCATCTGGATTCGTGAGAACTAACAATATAAGTAGATAAACTACTGATACATTCATGATTGCTTAGAACTAATGTAACATTTGATTTGCATACATCAGTCTGCGGATGCTGACTGGTAGACGAGTCTAACTCGTTACTCATCCGTCCGAGGTACTTCGAACGGCTCTAGTTTCCTGTTGTTTGTTTCGCACAAGTACGAAAAACCCATTCGACGTGAAACAAGCTTCAAGGAATCGGGCGGGCTTGTCAACTAGCTTAACACTATTATGAATGGTGAGGATACATTGGGAAAATCAGAGGAGCTCTAGTGGAGAACTGTATATTTGTGCATCCTTTTTATAGTGCATGATGACAACCGGCTCGACATGACCCGTCACGAGAACATGGAAGGGTATGACAGTTAGGGCCGCTATTTGCATCTTCACTCGAGCCTCCATCCACGTGCGAGTATATTGTTCGCCTCGGTATCGGTTATTGGACGCCCGTCATAGCAAGTCTATAGCATCTTCTTTCGAGCTTCCCAGCCACGTGTCAGTATCTTGTTCACCTCGGGACCGGTTCCGACGATGTCTTGAGCAAACACGACTCACGAGCCCCGCCTCGTATTGGAATATTTGTTGGCTTGCCGCCCGTCAAGGAAAATAAACCGAAGGAAATAGGGCGTGGAAAATATTATATTAGAAATATTTGTGAAACCAGTTCACTAGCTTAGATTTATTCATTAAATTACATTGAATGAAGTGTTTCTGAGTTCTTATGTGATTGTGGATACATTGACATCAAAATGAAAGTAATTAAGCTTTTGAAGTCTCAGGAAACAAATTTTCTAAAGCAGTCAGCATCCACAATAATATAGGTGACAATGTACTGTCAACATTTAACTGTCGATAAAGTTTTCATATACTTTGGACATTTTTTAAATCTTGTTCGGTATCCTCTAACCAGCCTTACCATTTTAATAATTGTTTTATATGAATGTTTATTCTGTACATTATCATTGTGAGACTTTATTTAATCCAAAACTGTTCATTTTAAACCTAACAGTTTCAAAGATTTTCTGGATGGCCGAAATTTTGCTGCAGCTCGTTTGATCTTACCCATGCTAACTAAAATTGTCAACTGGAGTAAGGTGACATCGATACAAGCTCGGCATCTTGTGTTATGTTGTTACGAGATCCCGATTGATTTACGAGATAACAACAACCTAGACCACAATGAACTCTATTAATGTTTATCAGATACATTCCGCTTTGATTTTGTTTCGATAATATTGATGATGACAACAGCATATTATGCAGTGGTCATCTGCACGATTGTCGAATTGCTTCGCTTTTCGACTCTCGTCACGAAATTGTTAACTGTCTATTCCAGTCATGCATTCTCGATTGAAATATTATGGGCTTGCCAGCGTTCTCAGTTACACAATAAGTGTAATTCTTATCGTCATCTGTATTTCATTATTCATCAACTTCATCCTAACGTAGTCCGTTTGACTGAAGTGGATACTGAGGATATAGACTATTATTTTGTAGACACAATCGTGTATTTTTTCCTATACTGAACTCAACCTTCACCCTCATCAATCCTGACAATTGATATGGGTGAAGGCTAAGTTAACTATTTAAAAATGGTCGCTTGTGATTGCTTACGAATAAGGTAGCAAGAAGAGTGTAGTGGGGATAACACTTCAGTTTTAGTGGCCGCGAAAGGTCACAATGAAGGAAGCAATGTACTGAAGAACCCAATCCCAGAGTTGAAGATCAAGTTAAGCGGAGAATTTAGTACTGGTAGGAATTACAGTTTAAATTACTCTAAATGGTTGTTCTGTGAGCGGGAGCTGATGATTGGAAACAGCTTGTTCAGGACGAGAGACATCACAAATACATGGTCAAGATGGCATCTGACGCAGTAGTATTGAGAGCGTTGATGAATCCCGCGTTGATTTAGAGATGGTTGTGGGAAGGTGGTTGAGTAAGCGGGCGTTGAGAGTGGAGGTGTTGGCGAATGTTGGAGCGTTTAGATACTGGAGGAAGGAAGATGGAGCGCGGAAAAGGGTTGCAGGGGAAACAAGTGGATGATAGGAGGAAGAGATTTAGTGAAGAAAAGTGAGTTGAATACTATATGTGGATATGAAAAGTTCCAGCATGCTTGAAGGAGGAATTAAACAATGTGGGAGAGTCAAGCCGGTTGGAATGCTGGGCAAGAGTGGGAGACGTTCAGAGATGCAGTATATGAGGAGTTCAAGAATTGTGGGTGTGATGTGAGTCGTGTGAGCGAGTGATGGAGGAAATCTTGTTAAATAGGAACGAGAAGGAAAAATGGCAGATGCGCAGAAGAAGAGAGTCTTTGTTGGAAGTTGATGGTGAGGTCTGCAGGGCCTATGACAAGTACATAGAAAATAGAAAGGTGAAGCCTCTGATGACGAGAGCAGATGGGGACGCAGATGCATGATGGGGTAGGCGGTTGTGCAAAAATGTCGAGAAGAACATGAAGATATCTTGGGAAGAGGCCAAGAAGGTTAGGAAATGGAATTAATGGGAAGAGGAGATGGTTGAAGATATTGATGGAGTGCTGCTGTGTTTGGGAGAGGTCGGCGGAAGATTTTATGGAGTTGTTGAATACTGTGTGTGTAGGTCGTGATTTTCAGAATACTGTTTTGGGAGGAATTACCGCTGCGGCCGTTCATGAGGAAGAGGTGTATGGGGTGATCGAGGGGGTGTAAGCTGAAGAAGCTGTTGAGGATGTCGTTTTAGATGATAGCCTTGAGAATGGCGGTGTAACATTAATCGAATCGTTTGTGAGGCGGCTAAATGTGTATCATGTGCCGGGTGCTCGGCTGATTGACTTTTGCATTGTTTAAATTATTCCGCCGGATAAAAGCGTGGAAGAATAATATAAACTTAGCATATCTAGGGTAATTGTATCTCCTGTGTGGTGGGCGTATGCGGATCACCCTCCACGTGCAACAGTGTGGTTTAAGGAGCGACGTAATGAGTGCATATCCGATTCTTGCGGATTGACAGGTCTCTTCGATGTACCTTGCAATGAGAAACGATGTGCTACGAGTCTCTATGGTTCTGGAGAGCACAGGGAGGCTCTGTGAAGGGTGTTCACATTGTATTTAGAAGGCTGGAGTTTGTTGGATGCTTTCCAGGGTTCCTATGTTGTCTCGGCCGCTGAAAGAATGCCAAAATTCGACGTATGATGAGTGCATGGTTTCCAATGAACGTGGACTGTGAGGGGGTTGCGTTACGTCCTCATGGCATTGGAAGTTTGAATATAACCTAAGATAATAGTGACAGATTTTCTCGTCTACCTAATGGAACGGAGTTGTTTCAATGGTTACAACCAGCCTGACGCTTAATGTGCATAAACGCTGATTTATCGGATTGAGAAAAGATTCGATCGTTTGAAATTCCAAGCCGAGTCGTAGTTTTCTGCCAATATCGAATGAAAATTTAAATAGTAGTTCACCCCCTAACCGTAATAATACTAACCAAAACTAAACATAAAATGGCTTTCAATTTAGCGTAAATTGAGAAAAAATCGTCCCACAACACCGGAAACTGTGATATACGACGAAAAGTCACCTAAACTCCTCGAAAAATAACTAACTATTCCCCACCTAACACAATTCAAACAATTGCTGAATATAAGTAATTGAAAGGTCAGGATGATTGCCAAAGTTTAGATGATTGGGCGGATCTTGAAAGAGCCACAGTAGCCCAAAGCTGCAACACACACTCCGGGTCGGGAGGATGCTCAATGATCAGGGTCAGCAACAGGGCCCGACAGCTTTCACTGGTTTAGCCAACTTGCGTAGTAGTTATCAGGTCCTTCCATTATTTTGTCGTTTTATTTCCAACCCATCCATGTTTTTCTTCGAATCACAGGATTATAGATCGTATCCCTCGCCGTTTCTCCTATCATCTCCACACGTTGCAACCCGAAGAACAATGTTTGAAAAACTAGTCCCTCACACAACCTTCTTTACTTCTTTACTTACAATTTTCCTTTCACCTTACACTTAGCACCCTTATTTCCTCCACCTCATTAGTTTACCTCAGTTTCCACTTGTCCAGTCATATCCACATGTCCCAAGTACTTAAAACATTGAACTTTCTATAATGCCTCTTTATTTAGGCATGGAATATACTGTTCCCGTTGACTCATTGTAAATATAGGTGTTAAAAAAGTGTTGAGGGCAACCTTCAATGCCTTTGTCGTGGTATCTGCCACGCCTCCCGGCCGATGGATCCTTCCGTACAGGCATTGCGCGCAGATTTTAGATTTTTTATTTAGGGATCACAGATTCACCGTTACATATAGGTTCTTCACAAATGAATATTTTCTAAAAATTCACCAAGACACTTGTGACGGCTCATTTTGAACTTGCACAGGAGCGTGGTATGGGCGAATAGCCGGCCACCGAAGCATTAGCGCTCGACCCTGCCGGAGTGGCTGCCTTGTCGTTACGTGGGGTTCTTACGGCAGCTCCAGTAGCACGTCAGGTAACAATACTACTGGGCTAAGGACTCTGAAGACGTTACTACAACAAAGTCCTGGTTACAAAACACGTCACTGATTTACAAGAGCGCCTCGCGAAACAACCAAAGCAGCTTCTTCTTTCAATCATTTTATTGTTTGCGTGATTCATTTATATTCGCGAAACTTTTTCCCCTGCAGTTCCTCCATTAACTTATCATCGTCAACACAGTTTAGTTCCTACAATTTAACAGTGAATCTTTCGCGACGTTCATCTCCAGACGCAAGATAATTAATTGCCTCTTCCTGCCGTTGGCGACATGGTAGAGTAAAATAAAATATCGACTCATAAGTTTGTTTAATTCGTTGAATTCTGTTAAACTTTGCTACTTTCTCAAACTGTTGGCGCATGACTGTCGCAAACACATGTGACAAAGGGAACAAATAAGTCGTCATTTGACAACGAATGAGATTTATTTTTGCATAATAGCATAGCACTCACTATACATGTCTATTGTCACGCTAAAATTTATTCGATGGGAATAAAAGGATCACATCCTCTGTTCAGAAGCTTGAAAACCCTTTCAATTCCCCGTTGTGTGGCTCAGGCGCTCCTGTCAATAGTCATCTGTTGACTGCACTTGTTGGCAGACCAGTTCCAGACTAAAAATGGAAACAATGGGATAAGGAGGCATGAACTGTCCGGTTGCTGGGCAGAGGCAATGGAACCAGTGGGATGTGGAGACATAAAATGGCCGGTGGCGGAGCAGAGAGAATGGAACCAGTGGGATGTGGAGACATACAATGGCCGGTGGCGGAGCAGAGAGAATGGAACCAGTGGGATGTGGAGGCATGAACTGCCCGGTGGCGGAGCAGAGAGAATGGAACCAGTGGGATGTGGAGGCATGAACTGCCCGGTGGCGGAGCGGAGAGAACGGAACCAGTGGGATGTGGAGGCATGAACTGCCCGGTGGCGGAGCAGAGAGAATGGAACCAGTGGGATGTGGAGGCATGACTGCCCGGTGGCGGAGCAGAGAGAATGGAACCAACAGGATGTGGAGGCATGAACTGCTCGGTGGAAGGGCAGATACAATAGAACCAGTGGGATGTGGAGTTTTTTCAGAGAATGAGCTAGAAATCGAAGAAATAATTGATGCGGCTGAGAATATTTTTCGGACGCAAATTTAGGTACAAACTTTTGGTGTACATAATCTTCCATCAGTGATATGCTACAACGCTGTGCGTCTCATAGTAACGTAGACTTTCGTAGATTATACTCATAAATATCTTGCAATAACAGAATCTTACTTTGGCCAATCCCATTTTGCTAGTTGAGCTGCGTTCTATCGATCAAAATTAATATTTCGCCTATCATGGTTAGCGATCATCAGAAATTATATCAGTATTGTATTGACAATGAATAG
>SDVV010038091.1:0-10770 GCA_016164225.1 Gammarus roeselii
ATATATAATTTTGTTCATATCTGTTCGTATTCATATTTAGTTGGGGTATAATTGACTCATTCGGAGGTTGGTTGGATGCTTACTACTAGCCTGATATTGTATTTTAGGCAATGTTCTGTGTGTTTTCCATCTATTCATTTCATATGTATATAATATCCATAGGAATAGTATGGTTTATTAGTTTGGCAGTTTGCGGGTTGATGTATATATTTCTTAGGATGCAGTAGCTTCGTTACATGATTCTGTTTACCCAGTAACGCATTATCCAGTTTTGAACCAGATATCGGAGTTACATTGACGCGGTGTTCCAATAGCGAGAGTTGCTGAACGATATGGGTTTATTGTAAGTTATTATATTGTGTTATGTATACTTAGTAATGATCGGTTGATATATGTTGAATTTGTAATGTTTTTGAAATTTTGAATAGTTATCTCATACAGTTATAGGAATTTTTAGGATATTTCTGGTTTGCAGCGTCCACGTTGTTGTCTTCCTACACTTGTAAACACTTGTAAACACCTCCAACTGTTGTATCGACGCGTCACCAACTGTGAATATTGGCGTTATGACACACTTCCAACTATAGTATCGACACGTCACCTGCAGTGGGTATTGGCGTTATGGCACACTTCCAACTATTGTATCGACACGTTACCTGCAGCGGGTATTGGCGTTATGGCACACTTCCAACTATTGTATCGACGCGTCACCTGCAGTGGATATTGGCGTTATGACTCACCTACATTTATTGTATCGACGCGTCGCCTGCGGTGGATATTGGCGTTATGACACACCTCCAACTATTGCACATGCAATTGATTCAGTGTCAGCGAGCTAGAGGAAGGCAATTGTCTCAAATTGGCCAGTGATTGAAATATAGGAGCTGCTGCTTAGTGCAATTCCGTGATAGGTTGAGTGCATGGAGAAAACTCGAGCACTCAGTGCTCACATCCAAACAGCGATTCTACTACCTCGGCCGCCACGGCCCCATGCAGGACACTTTAGTGCTGTCTGTTTGATTTTTCCCGCCAAGTCAAAATTGGTTCTTATTGGTACGATCACCACATAAAAAGTGGCAACAACACAGCAAACTGCACACAGATTGCGAACGATTGTTACTCATCAATTTATTAAATAAGAACTTGAAAAAAAAAGTAATAAGATTATTCGTACATTATTAAAACTTAATAACCATGTGTAACAACAAAACATTTTCAGATTCAAACACAATTATGCGAATGTAGTGAAGTTCATGTTTAAATGCAAACTATAGAGCCCAGGCAGAAATATCTTCATTTCCCCGATACAATGACGAACCGTAATATGACGCAGCTCAGTCTGCCGGTCCTTGACTGCGAGAAAAGAATGCACAAAACAACAGTTCGACATACAGTATACACAAAATGTTTCCTGATAATATTTCTGGATTAGAAGTGATTTCAAATAATTCCATTGACAGAAAATACTTTCATTGTGAATATATTTATTGAATTAATTTTACTGATATATATTCAATTAAATTAAAGTTCGTATAAATATAAAGTCTTTACTGATATTTGAAAATAATGACTGATTATGAGGAGTATTAATTACGAAAAGACAATGAGCTAGTCCGTACAAAACTAGCTAAATAAAGGAGCATTAAAGATGCAGTCATTGGGAGGTGATATATGTTGGACTAAATTTATCATGATGACTATCAATTCACACACTAAATTGAATAATCCTACAAATTTAATTTTCTAATTTACTTTTGCATGTTCGTAACAATAATTATAAGTTCTTAGTAAAACAAGACGCGCCTTGTATTAACCTGAACTGGAACGTTATTGCGCTGCTGGAAGGACAAGAGATACCACAGCATATGAACCATTGCCGTCTAAACAACGTATGCCACAAATGAGTGCACTGCCCTTTTGCTCTTCCAAGTTTCCCAGCAAACGTCGGCCAAGGATAAATTCCTGGCTGAGAGGATGAGGCCCGGGATCGGCTGGCCGTCGTGTAGTCTTCCTGCTCGGCCAACCGAGCAGATGTACGAGTAGGGCGGAAAACACTGGCTGACAATTTAGGAGAAGAGAGCGACATCAACTCCATGGGATCGTGAGTAAAAGTCAACAAGGCAAGAGAATTGTGCTCCCCATAATATAGCAAGACAATTTCCGCCGCATCGGCAGTATTGGGAGAGGACTTTTTTTAACCAATTTCCTTTGTGCCAAAGCGAGACCAACAACCCATATATTTCATTTTCCACAACCCAGAAAAATTATATCAGTTGAATTCTCCAGAACAACACAAAAACTTTGCCAGGGGTACATGCAGATTCCCGAATCAGTTATGATATACACAATGATGCTCTCATTGATAAGGGATCAAGATTATATTTTAAATAATTTCAAATGAAGTGGTTAACAGAAAATCTGTCTCAATATTGGAAAAATATATTGGATGAAATAATTTTAGTACATTCATATATTTCGAAGTATGTTTGAAAAAAAATCATCATCCGTTCTAATTTCTAGCTCACCAATTGCGTTAGCTCGTCAAACAAGTTCAAGTAGCCCTTACAATGGCGTTAACAGGTGTTGCGGTCATGAATGTTTGGCTAAATCGGAAGTTCACCAAAACGCTTGCGGATGTAACAAAAGTGAAGTTGTCCTGCACAAATATGTCAATTTGGTAGGTTTTCAACTCAGATAACTTCGACAAACAAATATCCCACACCCCTGTCAAACATTTTCGTGTTCTAAGTGGATTCGGGCACATAGTGAGAATGGATGATGGGAGATAGGTGTAAAGGTTGAAGAAGGCGGAGGTAAGTGGACGTCGACCAAGAGATAGACCGAAGTTTGGGCGGATAGATCGTGCAAAGCAGGCGTTGGTAAGGAGACATAGGTGTGGAAGTAGCGAGAGAGCGTGCAATAAACAGGCGTGAGTTAGGAACAGTTGTGAATGGATGAGTTTGGGTGCTGCCCTGATCCCTTATGTACTTTCCCGCCCTTGGTGAGTCGTTGAGAGACGGGATGATTGAGTGTGAGGCGTGGTATGGTCATGGGGGGCGGTTGCTAAGACGCATCATGTACTTTCACGGCCTTGGCGAGGGCGGGAAAGTACAGTCAGAGCCTGCTGCTGGTACAAACCTTGGACAGCATTCCTGATCCACTGAATGTGGGTCTCCTGGCCGAACTCTTCAGCGCGAAAGGGCTAAGTCTGATTGAGTGAGTGTATGAGAGGAGTGTGAGGTGCACATTACCTTTGGTCACCCTCCTTCCTGTGGGATTCGACCGAGTGTTTGTACATGTCTGTATCTATGTATAATAGCTGCCGTTATCGACGCGAATGTCCGTTTTGATCGCGATATATCACAGGCCGGCAGTGAATAATTGAAAACGACTGAACTACTAATTAAAGGATGCTAGTGGACAAATGGTCATTGCATTATCGACTGGAAGATATCGACGCAGTGTATCAGGTAATTTTAATTATCGTATCCATCGCTTTCGACGCCAATTGTGTTTCGCTTGGGCGTGCCGACCCAGTTAAAAATTATTCTCTACAATCAGATTTGGAAGACTAGTAGCGAACTTGGCCAAAAATCGTTGCTGATTACAAGTGGTTGTCGAATATGGAGTCTCATTGAAATAGGCAATTGCTCTCTACATGTTGCTGTTTATATTTTAGGAATGTTGCATGAGTAGATTTGTCTAAGCATTTCATTTTCCAAAAGTAACTGAATGAAGCTTGCTGATCAATATATTTAGTGAATGTGTTCAATATTTCAATGTTGTTATTACATCAAAATTAATTTTGGGACGATGTTTCAGCGTATTTGTTGTACGCAAAGTGCGTATTAATTCGATACATAAAGGTTTATATTAGGTGATAGTGCGTTGCAAATGTAAGATGATTTTCAATGATATCCTTATTAATTGCAACGATAAAAGTGTTCTGATGGGAGGGAATAACTTTAGAAAACTGTCAAAATTCCCTTGATTGCTAAAATTCTTCATCTAACTTACATCGCTGAATAAAATAGCTGATATTTAATTTTTTGAATGTTATGCTTCGAAATGACATGGATCGTTTATGATTTTTTTTTCTTAGATGAAATCGTACGTCAATTCCAGCTTGAAAATGCTTGCCAAGTTTTATGATTCATACTTCATGTCTTCGGCATGTAATGTATACGAGCGATTACTGCCGTGAAACGAAGTCAAGAAGAGCATGTGACGGTATTCCGAATGAATTCACATATGTTTCGATTCTCAAGATGTTGTGCTTGAAAAGACGAAGATGGTCGTCAATGTCGAATCAATTCAAATACACGCTCAAGCATATCAGAATAGAAATTCTATGTGTGAAAATATGTGTAGCTTGTGAATATCAACTAGGTATGAAAGATCTATCCAAAAATCCGTTTGATGTATTTATCACCCAACGGTGACGGACAGAACCAACATGCCAATAACTATTTTTGACATCGTTATCCCGGACACAGATAACTTATTCCGATACGATCCCTTACTGAAGTTCTTTGTACATGAGGTCACCTCGTGGTATGGCAGTGTCCTACTTCTGAATCCACTTTAAAAATGTCAACAACTTCGGCGAATCACCATTCCTTCAACGCTCAGCCATTGTGTTCAGTGTTGCGACGGATCCCGATGGTAATTCTGAGGCTGAGGCTCGAGCGCCTGTAAGTACAGTAGAGACGAATGTCGCCACTAAATCGCTCGATCTGACAACGATCATTTCCACCAGGGAGTGGAATTACAATGCTTTTTCTATAACGTACTGATAAGTTATAATCCTAGGTGTTGTTTAGCGTGGTCCGAACGATAGTAGAGCTGATATCAACGAATTATTTTCCTGGCGTAACCCAGTTATTTGTCGATACAATTTAAAGATTCATTCAAGTCCGACAAGATATTTAAAGGATTCAAATTATTATAAAAGGGATATAAGCTACACTTTGAATAAAATCTTCAATCTAAAATATTTACCGAAATTTCCGAGCAATACTATGCTCCTCATCAGCGGCTAAAACTGTGGAAACAAAAATAAACACATTGGTACAAAATTCGAGCATGGATTTGTGAACAAATAAAAATTCATATATCCATGCTCGAATTTTGTACCAATGTGTTTCTTTTTGCTTCCACAGTTTTAGCCGCTGACGAGGAGCATAGTATTGTTCAGAAATTTCGGTTAATAATTTAGATTAAATATTTTATCCAAAGTGTGGCTTTTATCAATCTTATAACAGTTGAACAGCTGAGAAGCAGAGCTGCATAACCGTATTAGTGATCTCGTAGACATAACACTCAACAGCTGATGTTGTTATGCAACTTTGCTTCTCAGCCCTTCAGTTTAGACCTCGATATTTAGGCATCAACTCTCGACTCAAATTATTTTATGTCTCGACTCATCCCGTGTCGTCAGAACTCCGGTGGAGATGGACCCACGGAACAAATTATATTTAGTAGTCATATAAGCTCCCGTTCCAGGGATTTAGAATCCTGCCACCGTAACCGCTTAAGTGTCGAATGAGGCGACTAATAGGGAAGCCTGGTAGCGGGGGAGTACGAACCGTGCTACCGTAACCCTTGCGTGTCGTAGAAGACGACTATTTGGGTGGAGCGATTGGGCTAGGAACCCTTCCTCTGGTATCTCCTCCCGTAATAATGGCATGACGAGCGAGGTGAGGAGAAGCTCACGCCTCTCCGAACTCTATTGTTACGGGCGCTGAATGTACTTGGTTGTGGTTCGAATGAAACAACGAGGAGAAAGAATGGTGAATTATTTGTGAGGAGAAAGTTTGATGTGTTGAGGCTGAGTAAGACGAATTTGAACGGTAGGGGCAGATGTGAGTTTGGTGTAGTAAGTGGAAGAAAGTCGAGCGGGGAGGGAGGTTTGGCATATTTGTGAGGAGGAAGTTCTATGTGTTGGGGCTGAGTAAGACGAATTTGAATGGTAAGGGCGGATGTGAGTTTGGTGTGGTAAGTGGAAGAAAGTCAAGCGGGGAGGGAGGTTGGCACGAAAGGTGTAATACTGATTAAGTAATCGGTTTGCTAGTAGCGTTACCGAGTGGAAGGAGATATCTTCAAGATTGACGTAAGGGAAGGTCAAATTAGGTATATAAAGATTGGCGTTTGTGAGTTCTTGTGGACCTGATAGCACAATCAGTGTGGGGAGGGCGCAAATTTTTACTGATCTGAGTGAATGTATTGAACGTTTTGGAGGTCAGTTTTGTACTGTTGTGATATGGAGATATGACCCACGGGTAGAAATGGAAGTGGAAAGAAACTCACAGCTGTGTGCATGGAGCAGGAGCGGATAGTTGGAAACAGCTTGCTCACGAAGCGAGATATAAACGGGTAGACATGGGTAAGGTTGGTCATTGCTGCAATGGTGGAGAGAGCACAATTTGATTTTGTGCTGATTTCGAGTACAGTGGCGCTGAGGCTGTTGGATGAGCGGGTGTTGAGATGGATGGGTGGAGAAGTGTCTGCTGACCATCAGCTCGTGTAAGAATGATAGAGAGTGAGGCAAAGGTGGAAGGGGAACAAAAGGGTGAGAGGAGAAAGAAAGGCAGTGAATATGAGTGAATTGAATTTGGAAAGGAACAGTAAGGAGTTCCTGCATACGTTAAGGGAGGAATACAACAGCGTGACCTGAGAAATGTTGAGGAAAAGTTGGATCGTTCTCAGATGTGTTGTTGAGATGTGCTGAGAATGTGTGTGGTGTGCACTGTATGGGCGGCTACTGAAGGAAGGGCGGCGAGAGGTGGAACGAAGAGGTTAAAATATCGGTGGCGCAAATGAAAAGAGCCTTTGAGGAGTGGTCGCAAACGAGGTCGGTGGTGGCCTTAGACAATTATAAAGATATGAGAAAAGAGTTGAAGGTTAGAGGTGAGGAGAAACAAAAGGGACGCTGATGCCAGCTGGGGCAGGCGACGGTTCCAAAATTTTGAGGAGAACAAAACGATGTTCTGGAAAGAAGGGAAGAGGGTGAGAAAGCAGGAGACCAGAAAGAAGGAGGTTGTGAAAGATGAAATCGTCCAGTTGTTGTTGGAAAGTGGTGATCTACGGGAATGGTGGGCGAGCATTTTGATGAAGTATTCAGTGTCGAGGATTTCAGAGAGGCTGCCATTTAAGCTGCTGGTGATGGTGCATGGGTGTCGGTTTTGGGAGAAAGACTCCTTGCGTACATTACTATGGAAGAGGTGCAGGGGGCGGTAGAGGTGATGAAGCAAGGAAAGCCGCTGGTTTGGATGACGTTGTGAGACATTGCCTGAAAAGGGGTAGAGAAACAATTATCGAATGTTTGGTGAGGCTACTAAATCTTTTTTGTGCCGGGCGTGTGGCAACTGAGTGGCGCAGTGCTTGCATTGTTCCGCTGTATACGGACAAAGAAGATAGAATTAATGCTGCAACTCGGAAGGTATTATTTGGTCATGTGTTATCAATAAACTGTACGGGAGTGTGCTGATCAGAAGGAGTCCAAACTAAAGGGGAAATTGCAATTGGCTAGGAACAGTGTGGCTTAAGTTGAGGTAGGTAATATGCCGATCAGATTTTTACAGTGAGACAATTCTGTAAGAAGTGCGTTTTGAAATGAAAAGATTTGTTCTGCGCCTCCAGTGACAAGGCTGTGTTGTGTCTCCCTAACTGTTCAATCCCTACATGTATGGAGTGGCGATGGAGGTAAACACGCGTGTAATGGGTCGTGGCTTAGAGCTGTTGGAAGCAAACAGATATAGTTGGCAGTTGAGTCAGGTACTGTTTGCTGAGGATACGCCACTGGTGGCGTAATCGGAGGAGAAGCTGATTAGGCTAGTATCAGAGTTTGGTAGACTGTGTAAGAGGAGGAACGTGGGTAGAAGTGAAGTAATGAGATGTTCGAGGAATGTCGATGCGAGCAGAATTAGTGTCTTCCTAAATAGAGAGGTTTCGAAGGATGTTCAGGGCGTTGAGGATGTTCAGATAGAGGATTCGCAGGTGGAGTCGCGAGTGAAGGAAGGGTGTCAAGTGTTGGGGACACTGAAGAGTGTAATGAGCTATAGGACGATGGGAATGGAAGCAAAGAGAGGGTTGTATGAAGAGATAATTGTCTCAACTGTGCTCTAAGGAGCTGAGACTTTGAGGCGAGAACAGAAGAGAGAAGAAGTTGTAATGTTTTTGATATGAAATGTTTGAAGACCATAGCTGGAGTGAAGCTGAGAGACAAGAGCAATAACGACATTGTCCGAATTAGATTGGATATGCTGAAAAAGTTTGATATTACAGTAGATTCTCGAATTCAGAGATGGTTTGGGCACTTGGCGTGATAAGGATGATTAAGGCAGAGGTGAGGTTGTTTGAAGTTTGGGTGGATAGATGGTGGGAAGCAGGGGTTATGAAAGAGCGTGTGAGTGTGGGGGAAGCAAGAGAGCGAGCAATGGATAGGCGTGAGTGGAGAATGGATGTTTTTGACGCTGCCTTTGTGCGCCTTTCTGCCCTTGGCATCTCGTTGAGAAGCGGAATTGTCGTGTGCAGATAGGGGGCCCGGGCACTAAAACGCAACATATGTAACCAGTCACTCAGTTGTGCCCCGCTGCTGACACTGACCTCGGACCGAACGCATGACCCAGAGTGTGCGTTGTGGGGTCTTCCGACCGTACCCTTCAGCGCAAATGAGCTATGTTGTGTGAGTGTGCGTGTTTAAGTGGAATGTGAGGTGCGCCTTGCCGTCGACCTACCCACTTCTTGAGATATTCGGCCTAGTGTAAGTATCTGTATCAGTAAGATATTTGCAATGTATTCACTTTTTAATAGAATGAATTTGATAGCATCTGGAGACTTATTCCAAATTTTACCTCAAATTGTGAAAACGTCTATGAAAAAAACATAATCTGGAGGATCAAACAGCTTTTTTGCGTTGGGTTGTCATCAAGAAATGCTTTCATGTAATTATGACGTCACACGCGTTGTTACAGGAGCAGGCTCAGGCCAGGCCACCTCAGGCCATGTGACAACTGGTTTTAGGTGAGAAGCTTATGAATGTTGGTTTATATTTGATATATTGAACTTACTTAGGAACTGAAATTTTAGATTCACACGTTTGTAAAAAAAATATAGGCTGACACAGGTTAAAAGAACACGGGAAATGCAAAGTAATTATTTGACCAAGGAGATCGTTTTAGCGTCCTACATCGTTTAATTGCTGCGTGTGTAAGGAAGGATTTCACATTGTTCTCACTTGACATTATAACGAGTCCAAATTAAATTTTGGAGTACTGCTTGAATGAAATCTTCCGCTCGTACCGGACCTACTACTACTCATACTACTAACAATTGTTACGTCTACATTAGGCATTTCGATGATCACAGCAAACCAAATATCATGAAATCTGTTCATAAGTATCACCATTTTGTCATCGAAACTGCTCCTCCACGGACACCATTGCTTATGCCCACGACTGAGGTTGAGATGAAAAAGCAATAAGCTCAAAATGCCCTATCATAAACTTAATTGGAATATCTTCGTAAAGAATAGATGATGGACTACGCTCACAGCTCGACTAATCGCATATGTAGTTAGTACATGGAGCATTCATGCGATTTTTGGGACGTTTTTATTCTGTTACAAAATATATAAATAAATGTACGTTGTTGCTGAAGAAAAGTACTTATTGTCTACTGAGTGACCACTGCTTGCTCCAGTGAAAGCACCTTGAGGTATTGTTTGAAACTTCAATGCTGCGAATATTATTAATGACGACTGATTATTGGGCGCGAATTGACATTCACTATCATGGACACTAACCTCATTGAACCTATTAGTATTTTATTGACATGCACGATCATGAACACTAACCTTCATTGAACGGAGTAGTTTTTTTTGACATACACGATCATGAACACTAATCTCATTGAATAGAGAAGTATTTTATCCACATACACAATCATGAACACTAACCTCATTGAACGAAGCAGTATTTTTTGTGCAGTACGTGGTCTCTTAAACTATAAGACGAGAAAAATCCGATATCCGATTGCACGACCAATATTCAATTCGTTGTAGATCAATTTTTCAATTATAGCTTAACAGTAGTGCATATGAGAAGCCAGGAAGGACGTAAGTAAAAGTTTCAACGTGTCATTAATGTAATATTAGAACATGAAAATTCATCTGAATATGTTTGTTTCTCTAGTGGCTGTTTTCATAATACAATTAATTATTGATCTACTCTGGCAGAGCAAGTAATTCGTAATTCGCCGTTGACAGAAAGATCCCTTGCATACAATTACTTGTGAATTTTGATTGTTGTCCTTGACAAACAGCTGGACATTGGAAAGGCTCATGCGAGAGAAGACTTACCATCTGTCGAAACATGAGAGAGCCAAGTGCTTTCAGGGTGGACCAATGAGGACTGTCAAAACAGACAGATTGCAGCATGCAATATACGTTCAAACATGCAAAACGGAATTAGGCTTCGTTTAAATTCTCTCACAACCCAATAAAATAGTCCGTGTGTATACAATTACATATATTTGCAATTAGTATTAGTAACACGTCCATGCATTGTCTAACAATGAACAAACGTCACTTTCCCATTCTAAAATTTAGTTTGTTCGTGCTTCCCGCATTTGACACTGGACTGATTTATTTGAATTACATTGGTGGGTCTGCATGATTGTTAAACCGACATGACAGGATATAATATTTTTTTTAACGTACGAAGCATTTTGTTATCATGATACTTCTATTATTTGTCAAGAATATTAGTG
>SDVV010038092.1:0-10770 GCA_016164225.1 Gammarus roeselii
ATGAATCTATGAAGCGACAGGACCAAGTTTCGTGCAAAACTATTTATAACTAACACATATGAGAACGTTGACCCGGTTACTCTCCGGATTTCTTCGTACAGGAGAGTGATGAGTCAAACGATCAGTTGGACTACATTTGGTCTTTTTTTGTGGTCAATGCCATAAATTCTTGGATACTAAATAAATGTATATTTTTTGTAGTAGAAGCACCAATTATCTTGTTTAATTTTCAGACGTCATGTTGTTCGCCTTCTGTACTGCCAAGTGACCTCCTCCACCAATGAATGTTTGAGGTTTACTGGTGTACACCTTTTCTGAGTTAATGAAAGATGCCAAGGTGTGAATCTTGTTTAGGTAATTCACATTCATTTGGATAAAGTGTTATGTTCCACTCCATCATCAATGCAATGCGGAGTATCTTCTGAGAACTTAATGATAACAAAGTCATGTGCTTTTGAGCCAAGGCTGGTATATTTTGTAAGAAGGTATGAAAAATACTTGTAAATATTTGTTGTTTGGTAATCAACTTCCATTCAGTGAAACATCACGTTGATTGGTGGTCCATTGAGTCTAAAAAATGAACAACCAGTGGGTTTTAAATGCGCAAAAAAATCATTGCCAAGTATTTCGTGCTAGTAATTTTACCAAATGTGAAAACAGCTACGAAAAAATGTCAACACTTAACCTTATACATTGATAAGCAAACAGATGAAAGACCTCCAATGAGAAATGATTTCTACACGAACTTTTGATTCTCAGAAATAACAAAGATCTACTCGACACAATTACTGTTTGTGTGAATTGTATGGGCAGCTTGTCTATGCAGCATGCTCATTCAGAGTTGATCATTATTTAACATCGTTTATTGTATTTTATTTCTTAAATTACTATGTTAACAACGTAGAGTAGACATCAGTTCCAATATCTGGGTCCCTTCATCAAGGAATGCTGACCAATGCAGTAGCTAATCATATTTCATGTCGTGAGTGACATGAACACTTCGATCGCTAGTAAATGAGTAGGCTGAAGCAGTATGATAGATAACCTGCTTCTAGTGTTCTGTGTATGTAGCGTCTCAGCAGTGTTTCTTTCCTCGTCCCACAAGAAAATGTCCAACGTATTTTTTTTTTGAGTTATGAATGATTCAGATTGGCCGCTGTTGACTGCAATTGCCAGCATACTGCTCGACCGCAGCCACAGTTTGACTGTAATCCATCTTACGGAGTGCTGGTACCAGCTGGTGCGCTGTTAGACCAATCGAATTTCTCCTCGCCCGTTCTTTCTGGCGCTGCTGTGGAAGGTGACACAGATACATTTACGATAGTTTATGGAGAGCGATATTGGGATCGAATAAAGTAAGTCTTTTTTGGGATGAAAACGTACAGAAGAAGTTTTTTTTTTTTTTTAAATGGGGCCCGAAGGCCCCGGGAAGAAGATAAGAAGTATATTAACACTTTTCATTCGCATGATCCCCTGAGGTGACTCCCACACGCCTAGCCATTTGATTTGACGTTCACAGTACTCTATAAATATTTATTAGAAGTGAACCAGCAATTGGATTTTTGAGATAATTATATGTCATGTGTTCGCTAGATGTTTTTTTAACATTCAATAATTTATGAGCCTATTACCATCTCATCCACACAAAACTCAAAAAGTATATGAAGGTTTGGACAAACTCAACGCTGGAAATGTAAACAAACGCTGGAAAGAATGATTTGGAGAAAAGATTCTGTGTTATATGTTGGTTACGATATAAGTAGACGTCTCATTAGGTTATAATAAATGAACAAGATGTGTTCTGTCTGTTATGGGGCTGTCAGAAATCCCTACCTAGCCATCCCAACCCTAGATAATCCTTCATATAATTCTGAATATGTCTTATCAAGATCTTATATCCTTGGCTCATTATATGGCTATAAGGAAGGACCCTAGTTTGGAATCAGCTGACAATGCTATCGATGATGAGGTGAGGACCCAAAACAGAACCGGTTATGACACGGTGAGACGATGCATCAATCATTGTAAATCTTGAGATCACATATTCGATTTCTTCTCTTCAGCACTCAATCACTGATTACTGAGAGGTTTTCTTTACTGTTGTTTTAAGTTCCGACTAAGCAGTATAAAATTATTATAATAGTGTTTGCATAGCCACATGATGATTATCTATTACTTTGCATTAAGGTTGGGTCGTTCACACCCAAGCAAGCGTTGAACTATAAACGATCAGACTAGTTTAGTGTTAACGGTGAATCAGAACGAATTTTCAGGGGCTCTTTTGCTTACCGACGACCATCAGCCTGACAAAATGTCTCCTGTGGTGCCTTTTGATGCGTAACCTGCTCTTTGCTCTAGGTAAGTAGCCAATAAAATAGAATACATGATGGTAAGGGTGACCAGCGTACATAGTCATGCCCCGATTCAAAGTATCTATTTCTAAAATATAACTTTGTCGAAATGATCTCAATGGGAATTGACAGACCAGAAAGCCTTTCTATGGATGGAAATCCCTTCCAGATTACAAATCATATACTTCATTAATTTTTTTTATGTTTAACCTCACTGAATGGTAGAGCAGGATTATGGCTGAATTCAAGAAGTATATAAGTACTTGAACTTTTTAACTATCTGGTTTGACTCTCGTTATCGCAAACATTCGTTGGTATCATTTGATGGTTCTGTTCTAAAACAAAAGGAATAAAAGAGCCACCTTTATCTAATCAATTTACCAAAAAGTTGTCGGAATTTTCGGGCAAATCTATGCCCCTCCTCAGCTACAAAGTTAGAAAATAAGCAAGAACCTAAAACTGTAGGTCAAAAATAAATTTGGGTTGAAGAACAAAAAAACGAGAGTACACATCCTACCAAGCAACACGATCTGGAAGCCAGTAAAGAAGATATTTTACTATGCAGAGCCTAACTATTGAGTTGAATATGGGGGAGGTAAATTATTCATTATGTGTCTGTTGGAATGGAGTAGCATATCACGGGTCACTGAATCAACCGAACAGACAGACACCTGGCATTGCGTTCATATTAAATAACTTCTGGATTAAACTGGACTCTATCAACAATCTTTCCGGTGTCGAATTGGATTTAAAAACTAGTTTAGTTGAATCCCAATTTATTTTATGGTCAGTGTCTCTAACATGACAGAATATTGCACTATTGGTTCTACCAAATCTCACATTCCTCTTGTGTTCCTTGACACGTACTGACAGGATTAGCAGGGTGACTCTCCAAAGAGTTGTCTCTATATCTAGGGATTTTTTCGGATGCTCATCTCCGTCATTCTGTGAACTTTACCGAAAACTTCGTATTTTTTCTACATCCCATTCATTAGCTAATTATAAAATGTTAAGTATCGATGTCACCGCTCTATTTACCAATGTACCTTTAGACGATGTTCTGAGTTTTTTGGAAACTAAATTTGACGAGGGTGTCCTGGACATTCCCATTCCTATTCGCCCTTTTCTTCAGATGGTTAGGCTCTGTGTTGAAAACAATTATTTTTTGTTTGAAGATAAATTTTATAAACAAATATTTGGTGTGGCGATGGGGAGTCCACTCTCAACAGTTCTGGCTAATCTATATATGGACTATTTCGAGTCAGTTTTGTTACTTACCTTACCAATCCAGCACCCATTGTGGCTCCGTTACGTGGACGATATTTTTGCACTTTGACCATGCGATCAACCTATAGACGAATTTTTTAACCGTTTGAACAATCTATCTCGATCAATTAAATTTACAATTGATTGGTAGCAAGACAACAAATTGGCCTTTCTTGACACTCTAGTTCACCGTTCAACCCAACATTTTAGATTTTTAATTTATAGAAAACCCACTCTTTCCGCGATGTATTTGCACTATTACTCGTGGCACCCAGAACACGTTAAAAAGGCTACTGCGTCCTCCCTCTTTCTTCGAGCACACAGATTGTGTGACCCTCAATTTTCAGCTGATGAAATAGCCTTTATTAAATGTTCACTTAAAAAGTTGGCATAACCAGCTGGATTAATTGATAGAGCTCTCTCACAAGCCAAGCGAAGGTATTTTAACCCTCCACAAGACTGTACCGTTCAGACCGATAAGCCAAATGTTCTAGTCCTGCCTTATACTTCCGCATCTTGTTCAATTCGGCCTCTCTTTAGAGACCTCAATACCACGCTTGTTCAGAAAACTTGCAATTCGTTGAAAAAACAACTGGTCCATACCAAACCTAAACTACTGAGTGATCTAACTTGTGGTACTTATGTTGTTCCGTGTGGTAGTTATGATCAGGTGTACGTGGGGGAGACAGGGAGATCTATGTCAGTACGTGTCAAGGAACACAAGAGCAATGTGAGATTTGGTAGAACCAATAGTGCCATATCCTGTCATGTAAGAGACACTGACCATAGAATAAATTGGGATTCAACTAAACTAGTTTTTAAATCCTTTTCGAAACCGGAAGAACTGTTGATAGAGTCTAGTTTAATCAAAAAGTTACCTAATATGAACGCAACGCCAGGTGTCTGTTCGGTTGATTCAGTGACCCGTGATATGCTACTCCATTCCAACAGACACATAATGAATAATTTACCTCCTCCATATTCAACTCAATAGTTAGGCTCTGCATAGTAAAATATCTTCTTTACTGGCTTCCAGATCGTGTTGCTTGGTAGGATGTGTGCTCTCGTTTTTTGTTCCTCGAACCAAATTTATTTTTGACCTACAGTTTTAGGTTCTTGTTTATTTCTAACTTTGTAGCTGAGGATTGGCACAGACTTGCCCGAAAATTCCGACAATTTTTTAGTAAAGTGATTAGATAAAGGTGGCTCTTTTACTCCTTTTATTCAATTTTCCTCGTGAGTGAGGTAATTTTTCTGATTGACTCTTCTAAAACCGCTGAACGTATGCGATTTTTTTAAAACAATTTATCTATCAATCAATCAATCTCATGCAGCGGTACACGCGTGGGAACAAGTAATGCGCTGTTGCGTGGATCCGAGCATGTTTGCTACAACCAAAGTCGCTGTACAGGTTCTTATTTTTAATAAAGAATTAATGTCGGTTACAGAGGAATAATAAAAGTCTTTGGTGGGTTTAGGCTGTTCACGTGGCCGTGGTTGCGGCAACGTGTGTCCACGTGGTCGTTGTTGCGGCAACGTGCTTTATACTTGACTCAAACTTGGATTAGAGTTGTGAAAATCGACTCCAAATCAAATAACATATGTCATAGTTTTTGATTGGGAAGTGAGTGAATCTTTAGTTTGAAATACGATTGTTTTCCAGGAAACTTGTCCAATCAGTTATGAAATTGTTTTGTTTATAAAACTAATTGCAACAGAAGAGGTACATTTAAATACTGCTTCCAAAAATGACAGGGCAAGTGATCAGACATATCATGGTCAACAGCACTCGTTCTGCGTCCATCGCTACAATAATAGTTAGATAAAATTGGAGCAAGCAATGGAAATTCAGTAATTGAGCTAACAAGGACAGCCTCGTACTGTTGGTTTGACGATAGCTGGGCGGAATCCGAAGCCTGCCTACTGGGACTCATACTCACCAATTTGGTTTAGTTGATGAGGATTGAATAAATCAAAGATGAATTCTCCTCGCTGAATGATGTTAGAGGATAATAAACGTTTCCAGATTACTTAATTGAACGTAGCGTGAGGTAATCCTGAAAAGGACTGGTCTGAATTCGATTTCTTCCGAGATACTGCTTCCCAATTCAATCATCTTTAATAAAACTAGGCATCTGGTCGAAAAAGAACACAGCTACCTCATCAACAATTGACTGAATCTCATCTGTCGGGCAAAAAGTCAGGCAACGCAACATAAAAAACAAATCGACAAAGAGAGAATTTAAAATGTGTTGTGGATGATCTGTGCCAAATCCCTTGCAGGCCAGTCACTATCTTTCTGTTTACCTTCTCTCTTCACCATCTGCATATATGAAAATTCACCAACAGGTGAGGGTTCAAATTCTAGATTGCCCTGCGCTGACGGAAGAATCAACTATTCTCCCTGCCACAATTCTCACTGCAGCGGCAAGTGGCGGCCGCCAGTCTGAATTTTGCAGAGCGCGTTCATTCCAGGAGCCTCCTCGACATCCATGGAATGTTTTCCAGGCTTGGTGGAAGCGCTAGCGGTGAGGGCAGTGTGTTATGGGGCTGACAACCACGGTGCTGGGAATATGAATGAGAATATGATTAAGAATAAATAAAGACGACTATATGTACGACCTCCATGGGCATGGCTGTACATTACAGACATTGGTTTTAATCTATGGTTACAAAGATGTATAGCACTCACACTACCAGTGAGAACATAGCAACAAAAACAGACAGAAAAGGAAAGGCTTGCAACTTATTAATATATATGTGTACAGCAATTCTCTCCATCGCCTTTACAATGCAGAGAAAGCGGACGCATCACCAGAGCAGATTGCACTGAGGATTTTGTGAAAGAACTTATAACTCGGGACTAGGCTTTGCGTCGCTTACGAAATATTACCATGGTGTGTGATCTGATTGTTTTCCAGCAATAAAGCCTGTTTCCTGACGTCGAGCGTGAGACCTGCATTAGTCGTATGAAGGTGTCATTATTACTCACCGTCAATTGCCCCATGCTATGTTGCTCCACAGTGCTCCACACTGCTCCACACTGCTCCACACTGCTCCACAGTGCTCCACACTGCTCCACACTGCTCCACACTGCTCCACACTGCTCCACACTGCTCCACACTGCTCCACACTGCTCCACACTGCTCCACACTGCTCCACACTGCTCCACACTGCTCCACAGTGCTCCACACTGCTCCACAGTGCTCCACAGTGCTCCACAGTGCTCCACAGTGCTCCACAGTGCTCCACACTGCTTTACACTGCTCCACAGTGCTCCACAGTGCTCCACAGTGCTCCACACTGCTCCACAGTGCTCCACAGTGCTCCACACTGCTCCACAGTGCTCCACAGTGCTCCACACTGCTCCACAGTGCTCCACAGTGCTGCTTTACACTATTTCGGGTACCAACATGATTTGAAGGGCTAGATTTCAGTGTTTCTTGATGCAAACTAAAATGTTCGTAACATCATGTTACCAATAGCCTACTGACTTCTTCTTTTATATGCAACATTTCTGTCCTCATTTCAATCTGCAGTGATGAAGCGGCTTAGATATTAAAATTCATCTACATGACCATGGCGAACTGAGTTGATTTTGTTTCCGTCGAGAAATAGTATTTGATACCCACAGGTCCAACTAGCTCATTTATATATATACACAGTTTTTGTAGTGCTATATTGAACTCCATGCATGGGGTTCAGTATATTGTTGCTCGTATGAAAAGGTTTTTCAATGTAGAGGGAGTCGGTGCTAGCTTCAGCATATCATCTGAATAAGTAGAATTGCTAACCCAACAACTGGCGACATGGAAACCTTGGTTTTCTCTTCATAAAATGTATTTCAACCCATCAGTGTACACGGTAAACAATAATGGCTATGGCTTACCTACCTGCCTAATACCGTTTATAAAATGCTACCCCACAACACAAAAAAGCGGAGACGCACGTTTCATCTTAGAATAAACGAAATAAATATTCACATCTCAAAAATTGTTTACAAGTGTTGATAAATAAATCTCCGAAGATGAACGGATTTGGTTCGAACAAATAATATATAGGCCTGTTGAAAATATTTTTTTTTATATAAATGAATAGAACAAGAATCTTAGGAGTGGGAATATTATTCATAAATAGGCGAAGAATGGAGAAAGCAGGATTTTTGTAGCTGATGTCGATATTGGGATGTAAATCTCGAAATTTATATGATCAAATAAGTAAGTAAGGATGAAATGTGACTGCCGACTTATGATTCATCAAAGCATACCTCATCACCTCCCCCCTCTAAGGACAGAACTCCAAGCTGTCGCAGTGAAGATTTGTTTCTCAAGACCAATTACGGTGCTATCTATCTACTCGTCACGAAGCCACAATCTCTCGGAGGCACTAATGACCGATCTGCTTAATCAACTGCATCATCCCTGACTCCTCCTTGGAGACTTCAACAGCTACCACGAAGTGTGGGGATGCGTGAGAACAGACCCCAGGTTGTGAGTGTCTAGGGCCAGCACCAAAGACACTCACAACCTTGTTCTTATCAACTACGGACAACCCACTCGGATCACCCTCGAAAGTGAAACCGTCATTGATTTATCAATCTGTTCCCCTACTTCAGCACCCGATCTCTTTTGGGGAGTCCTGCCTTCAACACATGACAGTGATCACAACTCAGTGATCATATCGCTCCTACCAACCGACCAAACAATCCCGACGCACAGGAATTTCGATTCAACTACCGGAAAGCCAGCTGGGAGGATTACTCGACACATGTCGCATGTGACGATATGGAGGGCCTTCCCGGAGACATTTCAGAACGTGACCTCGTCATACATCAATACGAGAAATTCCAAAGTGCAATATTAAGCGCTATTATTTCACTCCCAAAACCTTGGTGGTGCCCGGAAGTACAAGAAGCAATGGACCAGCGTGAAAGGGTGTACGGGGACTTTCGCCGCGCACGTTTCCCCAGAAACCGAGTAGCCTGGAAAAGGGAAACTGTCGATTTCCGCAAACTTAGCGTGGAGAAGAAGCGAGAAAGCTGGACCCAATTAATTAGCACACTCAACCGAAAAGCCCGCTTTTATAAGTGTGGAGAAAAAAAATAAACATATCCAAGATCCTCCGAGTGACCTATCCACATCTTGTCGGACGGAGACACTGGCTATTCTTCGTATGCGGACATCACGGATAAAGTAGCCAGATATCGCAATCAATAAACTTCACGGTCTCTTTTCAACGGGATAAAACCTTAGAGAAAATGAGTATTTTGACTTTCCTTCCACAAATGAAGAATTCTACAACAAACCTTTCTCCCTCCATGAATTATAGTATGCTATCGACAACACTCGTTAAACCTCACCCTGGTCGGACCGAATGCACATCAAATGATCAAACACCTTCCTGGCAATGCTCTACAGCACCTACTAAATGTGTTCAATACGTTGTATTCATATTCACTATTTCCAGATCAATAGCGGAAGTCCGTAATTATCCCGATACCAAAAACCGGAAAAGGCCACATCGACCAACATAATTACCGTCCCATTACCTTAACTAGCGTCTTATGTAAGACTATGGAAATAATGATAAACTCACGCCTAGTCGACTACCTTGGAATGTATGCAGGCCTTGACAACATCCAGTGAGGTGGTCGTAAGCGTCACTCTACGACGAAGCACCGTGTACGACTGGAATCAGACATTAAACAGGCCTTCATCCGAAGAGAACGTGTGGTTTCCATTTTTTCGTCGTCGAAAAAGCATACGACACTACGTGGAAATACGGGATCATGAAGGTTCTCCACCGTAAAAGCTTGAGAGATCGCCTACCCCGTTTCATCCACCAGTTTCTACAAAAGTGCACCTTCAGGTTCAAGAGAGGCGACACTCAGTCTTCGTCATATTTGCAAGAAATGTGCGTCCACAGTGTCACTCTTCTTAACCTCTAATCGATCAGTTAGCCGACATTCTTCCGCGATATGGAAGACTGCCATCATCACTATACGTGGACGACTTACAAATAAGCTGGAGGCACCCTAGCCTCATAACAATTCAATATAAATTCTAGAAGTGCCCAAGTCTAGTCGGGAACTAGGCTTCCCTAAACGGATTCCGACTCTCGAACTCTAAAACTAAAAGCATGCACTTTACCCTTGTGCCCGGCTTACACCTGAGACCAGCCCTAACGCTGCACAACCTCTCTCTTGTATCTGATGAAACGATAAAATTTCTGGGTCATGTGTGGGACCCTAAACTCACGTGGAGACTCCACATCGCTGCTCTGGAGACTCGCTGCAAAAGGTCGACAGAACTTATCCAATCGGTAACATCCATCCCTGAAGTTCGGTTCCGACATGGACACCGGAGTGATGTTGTTCAGAGCAATAATGCGATCACACATGGACTACGGAGCCGTTGTCTACGGTTACCCAGCCGAAACCACTCTCGACCCTCTCTCGACCATCGCTTCACCCCAATCGAATCCCTTAACGTGCTTTTTAACCAACTTCATTTTCTGCTCCGGCGAGACAAACTTTTGCTACAATACTATTTTTAAGACTAGAAGTCTAATCAGTAACCCAGCACCCAACCACATCATCAACATATCCAATAAGCGCCTTTTCGAGTCTAGAAAGAATATATGCCCACTGTTTCTCTACGTGAAGACAACCTACGGACCTCGCTAAACATCAACCATAAGGCTATCAAGCCCTTGTTTTCACACCGAATCCTTCAAATTAACACACCATCATGGATGATCAACCTACCACCGGTCAACCTAGACCTGCAAGCGTATCCTAAAGCAACTACTCCAACCAACGCGTACCAACAGGAATTCCTACGTCTACTTGAGGAAGGATATTTAGAGCACCGCCACTTATACACTGACGGCTCCAAAACCGCGGACGGAGTGGGAGCCGCCGTTGTGTGCGGGGACATCCTCCGCACGGATACACTCCCACAAGAGGCGTCCGTGTTCTCTGCGGAGTTTCAGGCACTCGAACAAGCTTCTCTATTGCAAAAACAGATTGCCTCCCCAAACACGTTGTATTCTCAGACTCTCTGAGTGTCATCACTCGTTTAAAACATTGCACTACGAACAACCCGTTCCAGGTGAAATGCAGTACGATCTCTCTCTCTCTCTCTCTCTCTCT
>SDVV010038093.1:0-10770 GCA_016164225.1 Gammarus roeselii
ACCCCATACGGTTAAGTTAGTGCCAGAACCTGGCAGTGGCACGGTAAATAAGGTGCCCGGCATTGGTACCTGCTCGTTGTATTTCGGTTTTCGAGTAATGAAACTGTACGATCTCAGATCAACACCGTGGGTGTTGATCTGGTCGGTGGCTTTTCTTCAGGTGCTTATTTGAGTTGTTTCGATAATCATTGTTAAATGTTGTTTCCATCAACAAACTTTCCCTTTCTCGATCTATTAAAACAGAAAATACACCGACAAAAGACGCTATCTTAGTCGTTCTACTTCAGAACTTACCTCCTTCTATTAAAAGGCAACCCAGTTTGGGCCAAAAGGCCTGTTGTTGTCTTCATACACTTGTAAACACTTGTAAACACGGACCTAAATAGTGTGGTTCAACGCAGACCCAAATAGTGTGGCCCAACACAGAAATAGTGTAAGGGGGCGCGATAAACGCCCTGGAAATAAGGGGCGCGAAAAACGCCCTGGAAATAAGGAGCACGAAAACGCCCTGGAAATAGGGGGTGCGTAAACGCCCTGGAAAAACGAGGCGCGAAAACGCCCTGGAAAAACGAGGCGCGAAAACAGCCCTGAATATACTTAGTACGCAACGGCCCAAAAAATACGTACTGCAAATATGCTTTTGTGGAGGAATTAGATTGGCGATAATTAGGGACAACATATATGCTCTGTGAAGGAATTAGATGGGTCTTAATGTACTATACCGTATTTACTATAGGTTTCAGTTACGTCGCCTGCATGTCTTGGTATCTTATTCACTTTTCTTATTTGTTTGGTTAAATGATAGTTCATTCTCATTCATCACGTTTTTAATGTATGTTTTGGGTATGGTAGAGAATTAATCTTCTTGTTTTGATTCATCTCGTGAGTTTTTGTATAGGTCTTTTAGTTTTGTAGGTTCTCTGTAGAATTTCCATCTTCAATGCAATCTGTTGGTTATTTATACAATTTAGGATATATTACGTATGTATCTACATTATAGAACATTATTTCAGGACTAATTTAGTTACATATTGTTCATTTTTAGTGTTTTATATATCTTCTTTCATCCCGATACAGTATTTGACGTAGTTATTATAGATATAGAACAGACGATTTGTTACAAATTTGGTCTTGCTGTTAAGGTATTGTATATTTATTGTACGACCATTCTTCAATATTTAGGAGGAGTTAGAGAGACCCCTAGGCAAAAGCTCATTCTTCTTATGCTTGTTTGTGTGAATGAACCGATTTATTAGGATGAATACCATAATGTAGTACAATTTTTATGTGAATTATAACAGAGTAGAGAACCTTATTTAGCTATTTTATATATGTTCCTGATGTTATGTCTTTTTTCCACGGGAATCATAGGATTGTATGTTTAAGAGGTGTAAGTCCGTACTGCATCTTTGGGGAATTTTCGTCATTGATCCCTAGCAAATGTGTAGCTTAACGTTTAGATGATAGTTTACTGGATGGATGGGTCCTTGTGTAGAGGTGGTTTATCCTCTTTGGTTGTCATTTTTAGAGTTCATCTATGTTCAACGGGAAGTAGCTTTGTTCGAGGCTGTTCAGAGACGATGGGTTAACAGATGCGAGGTTCGTCGGAAGTATTGTACGTGACAGGGTGTTTCCTCTAAATTTGTTATTTATTAGTGGTATATTGCTGAGAAGTGGCCTAATAAAGCATTATAGAGTTCATTTTTTATAGGCTTGGATTTGCACTCCCAGAGCCATAGCATCAGTTTGATCTAGGAATTTATTTTAGATTTGAATGGTATGATAGTATAAAGTAACATTTTTCACATTAACTCAGCGTAAAATGTCAGTTTTTTCGGTATGGCTATTATGTTAGTATACGATCTTAGTCATGAACCAGATCACGTCGGATATTGGAGTAGGGTTCATCACCTGAGTGCGGTAGGATACACCGTATATAATAGTTAATTGTTGTTGCTTAGGGTAGAGTAGAAAATCTTATTTAGCTATTGTATAGTTACTGTTATACATTTTGATTTGATATCATAGGAATATATCTGTATTCAATATAAATTTGCCTAATTTGATGGGAGTTTGGGTATAAAATACGCTTATTTGGATGTAGTGCTTCAAAAATTTTGTGTGTTTCCCCTCGCGACATTGGATTTGGGTCCGGTTCCATATTGCCTTGGAGAACTATTCTACCGGATTTGTGTTGAGTGTTAGTGTTGAAAATTTTCAATAATTGAATGAACGGGTCGCTATCCCTGGCGCTAAATTCTTTTATAGCTAACGTCAGATCAACCCCTATCATCTCCGCCAACTGCCTTATTAGCCCCAAGTTGTTCCGACTACCTACCTACGGTACCATTTATTAACAGCGAACATTCATAGCGTTCCTCAGTCACACCAGCCATCGTCATGTCTGCCAGTGACATTCTGGCGAAAATCTGTTTCAGCCCACGTCAGAATCAGCCACCAGTCGTACCATTTTACCGGTTATCACGCATATTCAGGACCAGGGCACGGTATAATGACGTCGTATACAGGGATAGTTACCGATACAATTTAGACACACACACACACACACACACATTTTGATTGCATATACAGGATCGGTTAACATCTGAGGCACTTTACCTCTGATATATGTATCTTTTCCATTAAAACAAAATCCCTTGTTATTGTTACAAGATATTTATTGTGGACCACCTTCGCGTCATGATAGGTGAAAAGAACTAAGCATCTTAACCTATCCTATCCTTTTCTATCTAGGACTTATATAGCATCGATCGAGTTTTCGTGCATAAATTTTGTTACTTTTTTATCGATTTATGATATATTCATTTTCATCTTCTCCACTTGGCTCTACATATTGATCTAGCCTATTCACACCCATCAAAACCTAACATAATATAACTTTATCTATGGTGTTCAGTCATTGCTGTATACATATGAAGCCCTCCAAACGACTCTAAATAATACTTCAACATATACTGTATGCTATTTATTTTGTTGTCGCTCTCATCCCATATAAGTTAGCTGAGAGGACCCATTTTCAATATTAGATGGTTTGAATGTTACGGGTAATTCATATTATTTTTGATTTTGACACAATTCTACGTCACTTGAACATATTATTCACACCCTTCATAACCTGACCTGACCTTACGTACGGTATTTAGTCATTGATATATACATATGAACCCCTCCAGACAACTTCAAATATCACTCTAACATACATGTTATTTATTTCGTTGGCAGTCTCGAGTCATATATGTTGCCAGAAAATCCCCCATTTTCAAACTTGGATGGATTGAATGCTACAAGTATTTCAAATTTGTATTTAGTTTCATACAAACGGACACATAGTCTCACACCATGTTCTTCTTGATTTACTTTAATATCTCCGCTTAACTCTACAACCTTTGACAACTTGCATCTCTGAATTTTAATTTTTCTCATTCCTATATTTTTCTTATCCTAAACTCGAAGGATAAGTAATGAATTGTGAACATCGTGACAGTCGGAGGTAACATCGAATCTTCGAAATCAGTAGAAAAAATTAGTTTCAAGGGTTGAAATGCTGCCAGAAAACCTAGCTCGAGGTAAATGATCTAGATGTGTTACATAATGGTTTGATATAAATCAGCGTCTGATCAGATTTTGAAACGAAGTCATCTTTAAGGATAAGAAAAATATAGGAAAGAGAAAAATGAAAATTCAGAGGCGCAAGTTGTCAAAGGTTGTAGAGTTAAGCGGAGATATTGAATCAAATTAAGAAGAACATATCAAATCCCTCCCGTGTGGGAGGGATTTGATATGTGCATCGCACAAAAAAAATGACTAAATATCATACATATCTATCAAACTTGAATGTAAATATATAATTATTGGTCAAGTTGGTTGGAATGACTAGATCTTTGAACCTAACATCGCGTATTACTGATCCACATTAAAAAAATGAAACAAATTTAAGCGCATTAGTTCTCTTGGATCCTACCTGCTGAGTCTCATCCGAACATGTAACAGAGCTATCGATAAATTCTGGAATCTAAACATCTGCAGAAGGATTTGCTGGATCAAATTGAAGAAAATGTATTCAACTGCTTTTGATATGATAAATAAACAGCCCTAGTGGAGAGATTCATACAAATCAATATCATACATAACCATCAAAGTTGATTAAAAAACATAACTATTGGATAGAATAGGTTAAGTTGCCTAGGTAATAATGTATTCGACATTGTATGGTAACCCTTTTTGCATTCATCGATATTTGATCTATGTTATCGTACATTGATATATATTTCGCTAATTATGTACCTTAGACATTGTTCATATCCTTGAACTTGTGGATTGCGGACCTTACAATGCAGATCTGTATGAAGAATTGTTAGAGTGAATTTATTCAGTATTTGATATAATAGACGGAAATGGTAGGAGCAAAACGTCCAACACCACAAAAAAAATCATATTCCAACAGTAAAACCGTACATAAATCTTGCTAACGTTTTAACATTCGTAACACTCTCTGACGTATGAGGTAAGCTTACATAAACGTTTTGAACTCGAAAGTCCACAAACGAGCGATGTCCTAACATTACTCGGGACTGATCGATGTTACTGGACTTGTGACAAGCGAAGTGAAAAAACATATATTTAAATGTAGGCACACAATCTGGTGAAGATTGGT
The DNA here is from genome assembly GCA_016164225.1 of Gammarus roeselii. Taxonomy (NCBI): domain Eukaryota; kingdom Metazoa; phylum Arthropoda; class Malacostraca; order Amphipoda; family Gammaridae; genus Gammarus; species Gammarus roeselii. The sequence goes on from SDVV010038093.1 coordinate 4,676, forward strand.
AAAACTACAGGGTCAAATTGATAGATTTCATAAGGATGAAGATTAAATCAATGAAGAAATTACCTAACATGAGTATGAAATGGGGGATAATATGCAATCCTTGGTAATTTTAGGTTAGAATGATTTAGGATTATGGCCATCATTACAGACCTTCAGTGAAAAATGCTACAGTGGATCTGGTGAATGCTCGAACAAGTCAATTATTCTGAATGGGGACGCAGTCTCATAACAAAAGACTGAACTAATCAAAAACTTCTAAGTGTCTAAACTGCAAACGAACTACAAACATTTATAAAAGTAAGACTTGCGGGAATAAGCATCTAGCAAAGACCTGCGATTGGATAACACAATTGAGATGTTCATTCAATTATTGAAAATTTTCAACACTAACACTCAACACAAATCCGGTAGAATAGTTTTCCAAGGCTATATGGAACCGGACCCAAATCCAATGTCGAGAAGGGAAACACACCAAATTTCTGAAGCATTTCATCCAAATAAGCGTATTTTATACCCAACATCCCATGACATCAGGCAAATTTATATCGAATACAGATATATTCCTATGATATCAAATCAAAATGTATAACAATAACTATACAATAGCTAAATAAGATTTTCTACTCTACCCTAAGCAACAACGATTAACTATTATATACGGTGTATCCTACCGCACTCAGATGATGAACCCTACTCCAATATCCGACGTGATCTGGTTCATGACTGAGATCGCATACTCACATAACAGCCATACCGAAAATAACTGACATTTTACGCTGAGTTAATGTGAAAAATGTTACTTTATACTATCATACCATTCAAATCTATAATAAATTCCTAGATCAAACTGATGCTATGACTCTGGGAGTACAAATCCAAGCCTACTGTGTCATAAAAAATGAACTCTATAATGCATTACTAGGCCACTTCTCAGCAATCTACCACTAATATATAACAAGATTAGAGGAAACACCCTGTCACGTACAATACTTCAGACGTACCTCGCATCTGTTAACCCATCGTCTCTGAGCAGCCTCGAACAAAGCTACTTCCCGTTGAACATGTATGAACTCAAAAAATGACAACAAAAGAGTATAAACCACCTCTACACTAGGACCCATCCATCCAGTAAATTATCATCTAAACGTTAAACTACACATTTGCTAGGGATCAATGACAAAAATTCCACAATGATGCAGTACGGACTTACACCTCTTTAACATACAATCCTATGATTCTCGTGGAAAAAAAACATAACATCAGGAACATATATAAAATAGCTAAATAAGGTTCTCTATTCTGCTATAATTCACATAAAAATTGTACTACATTATGCTATTCATCCTAATAAATCGGTCCATTTACACAAACAAGCATAAACAGAATGAGCTTTTGCCTAGGGGTCTCTCTAACTCCTCCTAAATATTGAAGAATGGTCGTACAATAAAAATACAATACCCTAACAGCAAGACCAAATTTGTAACAAATCGTCTGTTCTATTTCCATAATAACTACGTCAAATACTGCATCAGGATGAAAGATGATATATAAAACACTAAAAATGAACAATATGTAACTAAATTAGACCTGAAATAATGTTCTATAATGTAGATACATACGTAATATATCCTGAATTGTATAAATAACCAACAGATTGCATTGAAGATGGAAATTCAACAGAGAACCTACAAAACTGAAAGACCTATACAAAAAACTCACGAGATAAAACATCGCAAAAAGATTAATTCTCTACCATACCCAAAACATACAATGAAAACGTGGTGAATGAGAATGAACTATCATTTAACCAAACAAATAAGAAAAGTGAATAAGATACCAAGACATGCAGGCGACGTAACTGAAACCTATAGTAAATACGGTATAGTACATACAAAATCTAATGAAATTAGCCTCAACTTCAGTCCAAAACAGGGATAAATTAACATCTCCTTAATCAAAGTAACAATGGCTAAATCGTAACAGATGTGTCATATATACATATAAAAACTACCACAATAATGCAACAACCTAGCAACTACGCCTGAAATAGCTTGCTACATGGATGCTTCAAGTCTAAAATACCCTAAAATGCCTAAAACTGTATGAGTTAACTGATCGAAATTCCGAAACAATACAAATTCAACTTAAATCAATCGATCATTACTAAGTATACATAACATAATATTTTAATTTACACTAAATCCATATCGTTCAGGAATTTTCGCAATTGGGAAACCGCGTCAATGGAACACTGATATAACGGTTTCAAAACTGGTTAATGCAATATGGGGTAGATAGATTCTCGACCGTAGGTGCTGCATCATCCCACAATACATACCTAAACTTGCCAATAAACAGACAAATAAACCATACTATTCATATAGATAATTTATACATGTGGAATAAATAGATGGGAAACACAGAACCTTGCCTGCAATCCTACCTTCAGGCTGGTACAAACAGGGCCGCTCGCCCACTAAGGCTGCAAATTATGATGAAAGCACATGTACCTTATCAGGTTTTATCCTCTAAATGATCATAAAAATGTTAAATAATCCTTGTATACTCATATGTTCATATAAAATATATATACTAATAAACTTGTCTCATTGTTTACTTAAATATCCATTGAAAATATGCACTGGAAAGAAACGAAACCCATAAAAAACAACGTAAATGTACCTATGTAAATCACATAAATATATATATATAATTGTCTGTCCACCTGTATTTTGCGCTTTATAAACAATGAAAATGTTGTCCCCAAACCCTAAATATGTATTTCATTATTAAATTTATGTATAAATAAATCTTGTTTCATTGTCTACAGATAAATTCATCTGAAAAAAGTACGTGAATGTGTCTTTTTGTTCTTAACATTGGATCTTGACGAAACTCTGAAAGTTAAATGCGACAAACCGAGTGGATTTAATCAATAATATCAATCATGCAATATAAAATATAACCATATTTTTTGCATGAGTACATCGATTATCCTAAAAATCAGGTTCGAGCAGTAAAAGTTTCTATTCAAATGAGTCATTCAATAACAAACATTGTTATATATATCATATCGTGCGAAATATTCCAATACAATCATATATAGCGTTGATAAGAGCTAATAACCTATATCTATATAATCCGTACGTAAGCAATCGTAAATGCAAGCGATCAGATACCGAAAGGAATCTGAACGATACCGTAAGAAAAACAATTCTCCATGAGGACCATATATTTTGAGATAAGATCATTGTGTGACAGTTGACATATAAAGATCATCAAGCTAATTACCATTTGTGGTTTGGACACCGCCAGACTCCGGTCAACCCCTCCCCTTCTCTCCACCCGTCACGGGCAGTCTCTATGTACCGTAAGTAACTCACTTGACCAGAATAGAACTATAAACATATAACTACTTTGTCCGAGATGTACAGCGACTAAGTCAGACACACTAACAAATTATATACATCGTAACAAATACATCGGCCGACTCACAAAACACTTGCGTTCATGGTATCTCTATTTACCATCAGTAACTAACTTTACCACAAGATTAATTTGTCTTAACATAGAACTACAATGTCCGAGATATATAGCGCTTGAGACAGACACGATAACAAATAACATACATCCTAACAAATACATTCGATGAAAGGTTCAAAGATCTAGTCATCCTATATCTAATTCCTTCTCAAAGCATATATGTAGTCCCTAATTAAGACCCATCAAAATCCTTCACAGAGCATATATGTTGTCCCTAATTATCGCCAATCTAATTCCTTCACAAAAGCATATTTGCAGTACGTATTTTTTGGGCCGTTTCGTAGTAAGTATTTCCAGGGTTGTTTTCGCGCCTCGTTTTTCCAGGGCGTTTTCGCGCCTCGTTTTTCCAGGGCGTTTTCGCGCCTCGTTTTTCCAGGGCGTTTTCGCGTCCCCTATTTCCAGGGCGTTTTCGCGCCCCCTATTTCCAGGGCGTTTTCACGCCCCTTATTTCCAAGGCGTTTTTCGCACCCCTTATTTCCAGGGCGTTTTCGCGCCCCTTTACACTACTCACAAACCAAAATACTGTGGTCCAATGCAGACCCAAGTACTGTGGTACAACACGGACCCAAATAGTGTGGTTCAACGCAGACCCAAATAGTGTATTTCAACGCAGACCCAAATAGTGTGGTTCAACGCAGACCCAAATAGTGTGGTTCAACGCAGACTCAAATAGTGTGGTTCAACGCAGACCCAAATAGTGTGGTTCAACGCACACCCAAGGAGTGTAGAGCAACACTGACCCAAATAGTGTGGTTCAACGCAGACCCAAATAGTGTGGTTCAACGCACACCCAAGGAGTGTGGAGCAACACTGACCCAAATAGAGTGGCCAAACACAGACCCAAATAAAGTTTTCAAACACAGACCCAATTAGTGTGATCCAACGCCGACCGAAATATGTGATCCAACACACACCTAAATACCATGATCCAACACCGACTCAAATTGGGTGGTCCAACACCGGTCCAAATAGTGTGGTCTATCACAGACTCTAATAGTGCGGTGGCGACTGAAGAACGCTTTAGTCTGGTGGATTTGTTGTGCGGGATCCCACAAAATGTTCTGCTATGTCCGATGTTATTTTTTTCTTAGAACCAAAAACGTTGTGTATGGTAGAGATGTTGAGCTACGTAGAAAATATCCTCATAGATCTCAAGGAAATCAAGAAATTGCTCTACAAAAAAAAAAAAAATCAACTCAAATATTCTAAAATTTAATTGATATAACACGTCGACACACCATGTATTAATATTGCTCAAGCAACGGCATTTTGTTGAAAAGGAAGCGCTATAACTTTATTCGGTCATGTGTTTTCACAGTGTAATCAAGACTAGCTCTCTGTGGGTAAATGTATAGTCCTAATCCGAGTCATATTAGTCGTCGAAATAACCGTTATTCACATATATTAGTGATGTCAGGATTAATTGATATACTACAGCACAATATCTTTAACACTCTAAACATATAAACAAATGTTGCAGGTTCATTCAGACTGCGTGGGATTTTTTTAGGTCAGAGGAGATCCTCTACTTTGGAAAAGTATGTATTGATTTGGATGAAATCGGTGACAAACATCGATTTTTTTTTTATTAAGCCCAATAATATTTGTTATTACATGTTGATGATTTCACCACTCAATGAAGACAGCGTTTATCATCAGATTTGATGTAATTAAAGTTTATCCCACAGGCTAAGTAGTGTTACAGTTCTGCGAACGGCCCACTTCACGAAAGTAGGGAATGAGTGTAGCGCCCAGAGGCTATTCCGATGTTCCCTTTTATTGGAAGTCTGTTATTTTTATTTAGAGTAATACAGTTTCGCATTGCAAAACGATACGGGACTCATGATGCACAACCAACCATTATACGGGACTCATATTACAAACCAACCATTAACGGAATACGATCAAGATAAAATAATTTCGAACATATAAAATATTTGTTTTCACATTAAACCGTGATGCTGTCAAACGATTTTAATTTGCAGTAAAACACACGTTCCCGCTCGTAAAAATCAATAATCTCAACCAATTAATGAACAATTTGATTTTAAATTAATATTGAGTTACGCACATACGCTTAAGTGAAGCCGCCGAATTTTTCCTGCGGAGTATTTGCGTTGCAAGTTTCCCGGTCGCCGATGTTGACTACAACCTTCCTGCAATGCGGCCAGCTCTGGAATGATGGGCAGACTCTCTGGTCGACGAGGTCGAGGACGGGTGCTGTTGCACTCAGCTCTGCTAATCAGTGACAGAACATCGGCAAACATCGGTCCACCCGGGCCATGTTCCTGCCGGAAGTGAATGACGTCCAAGGTACCATTAACGCCCCCCTTATAGTGAAGAACTGTTCCCTAATGTGTGGACAAGCATTGTTTGTTGCTAGGTTGAAGATTACCAATCACTGAATTTTATTTTTTAACTGTATACATTGAACTGCTTTTACAGAAAAGACAATCAATACAATTTTTATCATTAGTGGAATCGGGAATAAAAGAATTATTCAATCATTCAGTAATTTTACCAGTTTCGTTAGGACGTTGCAAACATCCTCT
>SDVV010038094.1:0-10770 GCA_016164225.1 Gammarus roeselii
ACGTGCAGCTTCCAGCTGCTGATTGGCTGCCCTTCAGGCGGTTGTTGGCGCCACACGATTTTATTGGCTGCCCTCCAGGGTTGTTTGGCGCCACACAATTTTGGCACTGCCACTACTGAGGGAATCCCGCCATCAGAGGGAATACTGCATCTGTGGCACATTTCAGTGGAGGTTAATACAATGACTTAAATATGTATGATACCTTAATGTTACATTGTACAGTTTATAATTTAGTACTAAAGGCTGTATATCTATACATACATAATTTAACGTGGGGGAGAGCAATGCAGGACTTGGCTTGCAAACCCTTACAAAAGAAAGCACTGTTCTTACAGCTCACCGAAGCTCCTTTATTAACTTTTTTTGAGTAACCACTAATTAATTATACTCACATATTATCTATTTACTAAAACACCAACTGGTGAACCACAAAAGGCCTTCGTCCTAAGAAAACATGTGGTTTCCATATTTTTCGACGTTGGAAAGGCATACGACGCTACGTTTTGCGACCTAGTGTTAGATAATCTGGTATTACTGGTATAGAAAGTTCTCTGTTTGAAAGAATTATTGAGAAATATCCCAAAAAACATAATTTTCTTTACCTGTATGTCTTGCGTCAGACCAAGAAGAATTCAAGAAATTTGCTAGGCCGCCGCATTTAAGGTCAACAGTTGAATTTGACCACTGATCCAAGTAATTAAACGATCACGTGAATGAACAAGATTTAAATATTTTTAGGAAACCAAAATTTTATATAGCAACAATCACCTGTTTGCGTGAAAGTAGACCAAGTCGGAGAGTTTGCTCTGAGTAGTAGTAGTATTAGTACTAGAACGTGTTCATACATGCCGAAGGGCAAAATGATCTTCTGCAAAACGCTAGTCATTCGTGCGCATTTCTTCACGTGGGAATTATTAATACACTCCAGAAAATATTTTCTACTATCGTGGCGCTTTCAATTACTGCCATATTATGGAATGAACCCCATTCTACTGATATACTCGCGCCCTACGGGAGAGCCTATTATGACTCGCGTTGAGGCTCCGGTGGAAATGAGTCTCAAATCAAATCTACTGATATAATATGCAAACAATTTCAATGGCGTGAAATGTAGTGCACCTTTAAGGCGAGCAGGGCATCATCATTCAGCGTAGTATAACCTGCTTGGCTATATAGTCATCACCGGTGCTGAATTGTACTGTTCTATTAGCCTCATGGTCTTCTACCGCAGTCACCACCTAACCTGCAACGCCAGGCAACTATTACCAGGCTTAATCACTCGCGTCAACATCTGCGACTCGGAGTAACACAATCAAATCAAATCAGCGCGTTCGACAACATTTCTAGATCGCTCAGCGCAGAACACTGGTGTGGTAGCTCTATCGTCTAGTTTTGTACCGGCGCTGTTCACCCACGAGGTAGAACTGTGTATAGAGCACGCCGTGCTGTGTGTGTATACGTCATGTCAGAGGTTCTCTATTAATTCACCAAGCTTGCGATTGATATTTTCTTTTAATTGCCGCGATATATATCTTCGGTTATGTCTTTCGATACCGTATGCTTCCACTAATTATTTTGTGTTAATTTTGATTTTGTCACTACTTGTTTTGATGCAAGTGTAGTTTTATATTTTGTTTATCGAATTGTTGATATGCAATACGAACCAAAGATTAACCCAAATGTTCACCTATCGTTCCCCCGCCCTCTAGTTATTTAAATGAATATAGCATGTACATCACCATCTCGATCAAGGGATATGCGTTAGCCTTGTTCAGACTAACGCTTCCTATGGAAAATATCGTACATATGTTGGATTCCTCTTACCAATAATGTAAACTCAAAACAGCTTTGTCATTAATTATCATCAACTGCATGCATCCACCTTGCATCTCTAAACTAGTTGACGAACTTGACAGAAGTACCGTTCGTTAACAATTTCCTTCTGAATTGGCCAGTTGAACCCCAAAGTGGAGTCAGAAACCAATCACAATACCTCCTGCAGCTTTTATTGCACGAAGAGCCTTCCGGACAGTTTCAGGAGTGTCAGGAAATAAATCTACCGTTTATTACTTAGATTATTTAAATTGTCATTGTGAGTTCAATACATATGCAATGATAATATCACCAATTGCTATTACAATTCATCGATCGTTACGTTTAAAAAATAATTCGTATAAATCAATCATTGTCCATTTACTCGCTGTAAAATCATTCAATTTTAAATTGTTGAGACCAAACACTGGTCACACCCCTGTTATACCAAATACCAGAGTGCCATGAATGACCACTACTTCCCCAGAAATGGCAAATTCAACAACGCAAATGTTTCGGTGGACTCGGAACGAAAAGATGTGACATGGTCAATAAAAATGTAATCGTGTCTGAATGAATTAAATACTTATTTCTGTGTCCAAATGTTCTTAATTGAGGCGCAATTATATATGATATCTATTTAACATTTCTATATCGTGTTAATCGGCATCGTAGAGACTTTCACCGCTTCGTTTTGCTAGGTTAGTGTTGGTGTTAAACAATCTGTTATTATTTTTTCAAAAAGCGCTGTGTAGAAAAAATGATTGGAAAATACCCTAAGAAACATCATTTTCTCGACCAAGCTGAATTCAATCAACTTGCCACGCAGCTGCGTTCAAATTCAACAACATATTGCGACCGCTGATCCAAGTACTTTAACGATCACGTGAATTAGCAAAAATTTTATATTGTTAGGAAGCCCAACTATTTTAGACCAACAATTACCTGTTCCATGGAAGTTGACCAGCTCGGAGAGATGGCGCTGAGTAGTAATAGTACTAGAACGTGTTTACACAAGCAAAATGGCAAAATGTTTTTCTTTAAAACGCTGGTCATTCGTGCGCATTTCTTCAGATGGGGATTGTTAATTAGCTCCAGAAATTATAATAGACTCTTTTGGCGCTCTAAATGAGTCATGTTATTAAATGACCCTAATCCACCGATACGAATTGTAAACAGAATTTTGATGGTATGAAATCTAGTACACCTTTAATAAGCTATGAAAATAAAAGGCGAAACGCCTCAGCGTTGATGATTTTTCAAATTTTTCAGGGTCATGAAGATGGATTACAGTTTGAAATCAAAATGTGTACTGTAGTCTTATCTTGGTGCAGTCCGATACCGAGGGGTTGTGGCTCCGTGCCGACTTGTCACTTTATTTTGCGTGCAGATTGATATATTTGCTATTTTGTTGGAACCTTCCTAACCTAACTTAGCGGTGCGTGTTTCTAACCTGAGGGGCAAAGGTGCGCGCTTCTAATCCGCTGGGCAAACGTACGTATTATTCTGCAGTACATGTTCTGTCTTTCATAGTAAAAGGGCGATCCGTAGCCGGGAGTAGAATCGTGCTACCGTGAACCTGCGTAACGTAAAAGGCGACTAAAAGGGGCGGAGCAAAGGGGCTAGGAATCCCTTTCTCTGTAAAACCCTTCCTTAAAGACGGCAAGACGAGCGGGGGGGAGTAAAGGCTCACGCCTCTCCGAACCCTATTGTTGGAGTCGTTGAATGTGCGTGGCTGTAGTACGAATGATGTAAAGAAGAAGGAGATTGGCGAAACGTTTGTGAGGAGGAAGTTTGATGTGTTGGCGCTGAGTGAGACGAAATTGAAAGGTTAGGGAGAATGTGAGTTTGGTGTGGTAAGTGGAAGAAAGTCTGGTGTGGATGAAGGTTGTGCACGAGAAGGTGTGATTTTGATATTGAGTGATCGGTTGGCTAGTGGAGTTACCGAGTGGAAAAAGGTTTCGTCAAAATTGATGTGAGTGAAAGTTAAGTGAGCCGTAGGAAGATGGGTATTTGAGAGGGCATATGGTCCAGGTAGCGAGAGGAGGGAGGAGGAGAGGGAGCAATTCTGGACTGACCTGAGTGAGTGCATTAAGAGTTTTGAAGGTCATTTCAATGTAGTTGTACTGGGTGACCTTAATGCGAGAGTTGGAGAAGCAGTGGTGGAGAATGTGATATGAAGGTATAGCGTTCCCGGTAGAAATGACAGTGGAAAAAACTGAAAGGCTTGTGTATACATCAGAAGTTGGTGGTCGGGAACAGTTTGTTAAAGATGCGAAATATCTAGAAGAACACATGGGTATGGATGGCCCGTGGTAAGTGGTGGAGAGAGCGCTGATGTTTTTTTTGCTGATATCGGGGAGAGTGGAGGGGGGGGCTGCTGGATGTGCGGGTGTTGAGAGGGGAAGGTGGAGGAGTGTCTGACCATCTGTTGGTGGAAGGTAGATTAAGAGTGGAGCAGAGGTGGAAGGTCAACAAAAGAGTAGGAGGAGGAAGTGAGGTAGTGAAAGTGAGTGAACTGAATGTGAGAAGCAGAGCTGAAGAGTTCCAACAGGCGTTGAGAGAACAATATGACAGCGTGAGAGGACAGGACCTGAGAGATGTGGAGGTAGAATAGGAGACGTTAAGAGATGCGTTGCTGAGATATGCGAAGAACGTGTCTGGTGCGCGCCGTATGAGCGGGTGTAGAAGGAAAGGTTGCGAGTGGTGGAACGAGGAGGTTAAACTGGTGGTAGGCCGGAAAATTGGAGCGTATGAGGAGTGGTTTTAGGCTAAGTTGTTGGTGGCATATGAAGGCTTTAAAGAGAGATTAAACGAGGTGAAGTGAGTGGTGAGAAGAGCCAAAAGGGACGCTGATGCCAAGTGGGGCAGACGGTTATGCCAGAATTTTGAGGAGAACAAAAAAATGTTCTTGCAAGAGGTGAAGAGGGTGAGAAAGGGAGAGACCGGAAATGAGGAAGTGGTGAAAGATGAAAACGGCCAGTTGTCGTAGGAAAGTGGTGATGTACGGAAGAGGTGAGCCGAGTATTTTGATTAGTTGTTGAATGTCGAAGATGACAGAGAGGCTGACATGGTTGTTGTGAGTAGTGGTGCTCGGATGCCACTTTTGGGAGTGAGACTTGTGACGGACATTACCAGGGAAGAGGTGCATGAGGTGGTGGAGGTGATGGGAGCAGGGAAAGCCCCTGTTTTGGATGGCAGTGTGACCGAGGGCTTGGAAAAGATTGGAGTAACGATTGTCGAATGATTGGTGAGGTTACTGAACTTGTGTTTTGTGGCAGGCGTGGTACCAATTGAGTGGCGCAGTGCTTGCATTGTTCCGCTGTATAAGGACAAAGGAGATAAAAATGAATGCTGCAACTTGGGAGATATCAGTCTGTTAAGTGTGGTTGATATGTTGTACGAGAGAATGCTGATCAAAAGGGTGCGCCGATCAGATTTTTGCAGTAAAAAAGGTCTGTGAGAAGCACCTTGCAAAGGGAAAGGACGTGTTCTGGGCTTTTGTGGATCTGGAGAAGGCATACGACAAGATTTACAGGGAAGCGCTGTAAAGAGCGTATCATTTGTATGGAGAGGGTGGATATTTATTGAAAGCGGGGCAGACTTTCCATGTTGGTAGCCGAGTATGTGTCAGAGTGAGAAGCGAGGTGAGTGATTGGTTCTCAGAGAAAGGGGGACTAAGACAAGGCTGCGTGATGTCTCCCTGGCTGTTCAACCTCTATTTCGATGGAGTGGTCAGAGAGGTGAACGCGAGTGTGCTGGGTCGTAGCTTTGATCTGTTGGAAGCGAACGTGTGAAGTTGGCAGCTGAGCCAGTTGCTATTTGCGGATGATACAACCCTGGTTGCGGATTCAAGAGGAAAGCTATGTAGGCTAGTGTCTGAGTTTGGTGGAGTGTGTGAGAGGAGGAAGCTTCGCGTGAATGTGTGTAAAAGTAAAGTAAGGAGATGCTCGAGGACTGTCGATGCGAGCAAAATTAGTGTCCTCATAAATGGAGAGTTGTTGGAAAAAGTTTAGTATTTTAAGTATCTGGGCTTCTATGTGGAGAAAACTGAATTAGTGGAAACTGAGGTGAAGGAGGGGTGTAAAGTGTTGGGTGCACTGAAGTGAGTAATAAGCTGCAGGACGTTTGGGATGGAAGCCAAAGAGAGGGCTGTATGAGGGTGTCGTTGTGCCAACTGTGCTGTACGGAGCTGAGACTTGGGGGGTGAGAGCAGAGGAGATAAGAAGGTTGAAATTTTTTCGAGATAAAATGTTTGAGGAGCATGACTGGAGTTTCGCCGAGAGACAGGTTCACTAGCGACGTGGCTTGCATCAGAACGGGGATGGTGAAGAAGTTGGAGGACAGAGTTGATTCGCGTGTTCTGAGATGGTTTGGGCACATGGTGAGGATGGATGAAGGGTGATTGGTGAGTAGGGTGTTGAAGTCAGACGCGAGTGGACATAAGCCTAGAGGGAGACCGAAGTTCAAGTGGTTGGATGGTGTGAAACAGTCATTAGGAAGGAGAGACATGCGTGTAAAGGTGTCGAGAGAGCATGCACTGGATAGGCGTGAGTGGAGAATGATAGTGAACGGATGAGTTTTGACTCTGCCCTGATATGCTTTCCCGGCCTAGGCTTATCGTTGAGAGACGGGGTGGTCGTGGGCGGGGGTGGGTCAGTTCATCATAACGCGGCAGGAGTAAACCAGTCACGCTCTCGGGCCCTGCTGCTGACACTGACCTCAAATCGCACTGATGACCCTGAGAGTGTCCTGCGGGGTTTTTGGCCGAACTCTTTTTAGCAAAAGAGTTAAGGTGTGCGAGTGTATGAGAGTGTGAGTGCGCCTTGCTGTCGGCTACTCCTCTTGCTGGGGGATTTCGGCCTAGTGTCAGTATCTGTACGTGTTCTATCCGCGGGGCAAACGTAAATGTTGGTAATTATGTATTGACTACCGCATGGTACATAACTACTTCACCGTTATCACCACGATTACCAAGAAAAATTCATAACTTACATCGAAAACGAGCTCATTCGCTGTGACGCCAGCAAATTTTGTAGAGCAATTCCAACTGCTAATGAGTTTAGCATATGGCGACGCGATTTTACATAGGGTATGTTGACGAGTAGAGAAGTGCAACAAATGTGTTTGAATGCCTCTCTACTCACAAATAGGTTAACTAAGATTGAATTGCTACTTGCCGAGCTTATTAATGCATTTCGGGACAACAGGTTTCTGTCACTTGACAAGTCTACACGTGTAAATCACGGTCCTCTTTCCACCTCATAGAACAGTTGTATTGCTTTGCCTTCGCTGTTGTAATATGTAGTAAATTCATGTCACTTTCTGCCTAATGTTGCCTGATTGGATCACCGTGTTCAGTGGTTAGTTTTTATTCATACGAGCCTTTGACCATCGTGTGCACAGACTGTAGGTTGTGGACCAACAATGCATATAACAAAAACTGTAACCTACTTGTTGCTTTCATAAATTATTTGAAAGGCATCAAACTACTTGTAATGTGCTCCTACAGTTTGCATCTGTCTGCAAACTACCCTCATAAGACCTGAGCCTCCTCGTGTAGTGAAAATGCAAACTTCTTGACAACCTGACTCCTGCAAGGTTAGAGAACAAGATCTTGTCTCGCCCTGAGGAACATTGGAACAGACTGGGTTGGGAGTAGAAGAGAGGTCTGGGATTAATGTATCCTCCCCAGCTTGTTCTGTTTATATGCAAAAGAAGTAGCAGGAGCTAGGACCCATGATAGTCCTACTGTATGCTCATGACATCATCTTAGGGGCAAGGGATAGTGGAACCTTGCAAAGGATGTTAGATGTCACTAACAATTTTTTGAAAAACTTTGTGATTCTCTTCAGCAAGTTAAGGTGGAGGTTAGTCATGATAGTTATTGTATTAGGGATGAACATGATGTGTGAACAAAATGGCAACCCACTGGGGGGAAAATAGACTGGGTGAATGAATATCTGGGGATAACAGAGGAAAGACACTGGCTGCTGGCAGTGGCTGATTCAGGCTGAAATTATTATTGAAATGAATATCTGGGGATCACACTGACTCAGACCAAGAGAAGGCAACCATGGCAAGACAAACATGGGATTGTCTACCCAGAATTATTAGGTTTATAGCTGTTCAGTCCAAAGTTGTAAAGAGTCTGGAATGGGAAAGTGGTTCCTAGCATTGTGTATGGGAAGGCAGACTTGGTAGTAGTGTCAAGTTTGCCTTCCCGTAGTATCTTTTCTGGAAGATTTGTGCATTTTGTCAAACCGTCAACTTGGATTCAGGGTGGGAAGGAATATGACGGATCAACTTTTGCTTATTTATGCTGAGGTTGCTGATCTGGTGGATGTGGTCTTTCTGGGTTTCTCCCAAGGCATTTGATGTTGTCAATCATTCCATTTTGTTAGTCAAACTAAGATGTGTGGGTATTCATGGTGGATTGTTGGATTGGATTCATAGTTTTCTGATTGGGAGGCAAATGTGTGATTCTCTGGGGGGAGTTGTCAGTGACTTTTGGGAGGTGACAAGTAAAGTGCCCTAGGGCTCTGTGCTGGGCCCTCTCTTGCTTCTGCTGTATGTTAATCATGTTGCAGCAGGAGTGGATTGTAAGTGGAAGGCTTTTGCTGATGACTCCAAATTTTATGTGAGTTTCCCTCTCAAAGTACAAGTAATTTGCCTGGGTGTGTCTTCTTTGCAGAGATTGGAATTTGGTGCAGTCTGTGTCCTTGTCATGGACTCTCTTTCTGAACATTGCCAAATGTGTCTGTATGCGTTTATACTGGAGTTGTCTTGAATTGGAGCAGCTTTATAAAACAATTGCCTTTAATTTGAATGGTGTGGCACTTGAGCTTGTTGCTTCCTGCAGGAACTTGGGAGTGCTTGTTGACTCAAGGTTGTGATTTCACCTCCATGTGAAGAGTGTTGTTAGAAGGGCTTCCACTCTGGCAACCAGTCTGCTCTGTTCTACTGTCAAAAGGAGTTCTGTTTTCTTGGTGTCTTTGTCCATAGCTAATTTGTATAAGGCCAATCTTGGACTACTGTTCTTGTTTGTGGAAGGTGGGATATTTGGGGAATCTGAAATATTTGGAGTCTGTGCAGAAGCCTTGGACCAGGGAAATTGAGGGTCTGGGTGTAGTGGACTATGGTGAAAGGCTCAGAGCTTTGCAGTTGTTTTCTGTCAAGAACAGGTTGTTGCGTTTGGATATGGTGAAGTGTTAGAAGATTTTTCACTGGTCTGTGGATGTGGGGTTGTCTGCTCTGTTTGAGCAAGCTCCAGATATTTGCACACGTGGTCATTATTTCAAACTCGTGGTTCCTTGCTGTTGGACCAACTATTAAGGCAGATTCTTTTATTCTTGCTGTGTTCAGGTCTAAAACAGACTGTCCTCTGATGTGGTGCAGTGCAATTCCCTCCAATGCTTCAAGAAGGCCTTGGCTGAGGGAAAGAGAAGGGAGGGGGGGAGTGTGTGTTGTACAAGTTTTGCTAGGCATGGCAGATTTAATTTTGTGGTTTTGTTTCTGTGTTTTGACAGTTGTGTGCAGTTGTTGACTGTCTTCAGCATTTCATGTTTGACCTATTAAGCGCAATCCAACCAGCTCTCTGCTACATTTTTGATGCCATGTTATTCTTTAGATTGCTGGCATGCTAAAGTATACTGCTGGAGTTGTGGTGCTACTCTTCCGGATTCCCTAGCTTACAGTTCTAGGTCTGGCCCCCCTCAGAAATGTCTAACTTCAGGGACCGTTGCAAAGGGTGGAAATAGAATAAAAACTGAAAATTCACGCTTGATTGATGAAATAGGGCAACATCAGCTGTAACAGCTCCAACTATAAAGCTTGGCAGTATTTGGCCAAACAATAGCACTGCCAATTTAAAACAACCTAGTAAAAGGAGGAGCTGGGGCAACAGAATGGTTTTCAATAAACCCGCCGCTCCCTGCAAACCAGAAAAGAAAAAAAAAATTAGACTTCTCTCTGAACAAGCATCCAAAATTTTCCCTGACTATTTCTGCAACAGCAGGGTCCACTAACCCTTACATGAGGTTGTAACATTTCCTCCACAGTCAGAATAGGCAGGAAAAACAGAACCCTATAACATAGTGTACAGCAAAAGTTGATATGGGTATAATGTCTGACTAAAACTCACCTTTGTATCTCACCTTTCTCACCTTTGCAGCCCCCCACAGCCCCAACAGCCCCGCCAACAGGGCACGCAGGCATGGGAGGCAGTACACCTCAGCGCGCCAGCAATCAAAATGAACAGCACTGTACAAGTACTGCAGCAGGACGCTGGTTGGAATGCGCTCAATAGGTCCATAGAAAACAAAACAATGAAGACAGTCAACAACTGCACACAACCGCTGACAACACAAACCAAGGCAACAACATCACATCAAATTTAGTCTAGCAAAACTCATACAACACTGCCCCCAATTCCTCCGCCAGGGCCCTCTTGAAGCCGCGAAGTGAATCACACTGCACCACATCAGCGGGCAGCCGGTTCCAAATTTGCACACAGCGAGAATAACAGAATCTCCGTTTATAGTCAGTCTGACAGCGAGGAACCACCAGCTTGAAAAGATGCCCACGTGTGCCAACATCCGGAGCTCTCTCAAACAGAGCAGACAAACCTGAATCAACAGAAAAGTGAAAAATCTTCCAACACTTCACAAGATCAGAACGCAACAACCTTCCCCTCACAGAAAACAACTGCATTGCTTTGAGCCATTCAGCATAGTCCACTCCCCCCAGCCCATCAATCTCCTTGGTCCACCTCCTCTGCACAGACTCCAATAGTCTCAGATCCCCGAAATATCCCACATTCCACACACATGAGCAGTAGTCCAAGATGGGTCTAATATGAGTAATAAATAAAGAGACCATGAAAACAGAACTCCTATTGACAGTAGAGCGGAGCAGACTGGTTGCCAGAGTGGAAGCCTTTCTTACAACACTCCTCAC
>SDVV010038095.1:0-10770 GCA_016164225.1 Gammarus roeselii
TGGCACACAATTGCATGATGCTCTCTCCCTCTTTACTGATCTTCTACTACAGATGGCACACAACTGCATGATGCTCTCTCCCTCTTTACTGATCTTCTACTACAGATGGCACACAATTGCATGATGCTCTCTCCCTCTTTACTGATCTTCTACTACAGATGGCACACAATTGCAGGATGCTCTCTCCCTCTTTACTGATCTTCTACTACAGATGGCACACAACTGCATGATGCTCTCTCCCTCTTTACTGATCTTCTACTACAGATGGCACACATGTCTGATGCTCTCTCCCTCTTTCCTGATCTTCTACTACAGATGGCACACATGTCTGATGCTCTCCCTCTTTCCTGATCTTCTACTACAGATAGCACACATGTCTGATGCTCTCTTAGATGTTTTACTTCAGAACTAATCTCCCTACAGTTAAAAGGAAACCTGGCTTGGGCAAAAAGGCCTAATTGTTATCTTTTAACATTCCTAAAGTCTTGTAAACATCTTCATTTAATCCACCACCCAAAGCATGAATTATTTCATCATAAATGTCTAGTTGTTGGGTCAGAATGCTCCTCCTACTTCTGAAACCTTGTTGCTTTGAGTTGAGACATTTTTCTTCTCAAAAACCTGTACTATTCGTTATTTCATTACTCTTTCAAATATTTTGACCATGTGAGATTTCAAAACTAGTCTGTATCTGAGGGGTGTGTGAAGCTGCCTCTTTTTGCAAGAGAGAACATGACAGCAAGTCGTCTTGTTGTGTGATATCTGAGGTTTCCAAAACATTCTGCCTCACCATTTGTAGCTGGCCTGACAGTAACTGATTGCATTGTTTCAATAGAACGGCTGAGGTTTCGTCGGTATGGTTTCGCTACAACTCTTTTTGTCGCCAATAGCCTTCGTAATTTTGGATGCTACAATGTAGCATCAGTCACTGAGTTTCCCAAGGCTGCGTAATGATTTTTCCGAGCATCCTTTTGGATGATAAACACCCACTTGTAATTTTCCCTTACTAGTTCACTCATTGCCATGCTTTCGTCGACCATTTATCCAGGTTCATCAATGTACGGTCCAATTTTTGTTTTGGCAGCTAAAAATTTGTCAGCGTTACCAACGAAATATATCCTGTTTCTAGTACTATTTCCAATAGCTCTCTGCTCAGTCATGGAAATTTTATAAATGAAGTTTAATTAAGAAAATTACTTCAATTTCACCAAGCCCCCATGGGTTTCCTTCTATAGAAAAAAAATTCCCGCCTAATTGCTCGTTTTTTCATAAGCGTTTGTCTAATTAAATAAGACCTGCTTGTTTCAATATTTATCTTCTTTTGAGCACAAGTTGTTGTAATTCCACCTGCAGCAGTGCATCATCTAAGTTGTTCTCTCCGTCATCCCCAAGGCTCACCTCATCAATGGGTTGTTTCCAATCAATATTAGACATTTTTTTTTATAATTGACAATTCATTTTTGCACTAAAGAAGTTCACTTGCTTTAAAGTCACGTTCACGGAACATTCTATTATGTTTTGCGTGTTATTTCTTAGGATGTCTGTATCTAAAATTATTTCGATCACATATTAGTTTGATAACAGGGTCATATTTATTAGTCATTTTTGAGATACTCTGGCTTATTCACATACAAAATGTCAAAAATATTTTGACTGTTCAGTCGTTTTACCGAACATTTGTGTAAGAAAGTGTAATGTCAGATAGATCTATAGTTTTTAGCTTGATTTGTAACAGCAGTTGTATTACCACTATATATTATATAACTTCCAGGCGCCGCTGCTTCATGACGAGACTCTTCACCAGCGCACTGCATGATGGGACACCTCACCAAGACCAACCTGCTTCATGACGAGACTCTTCACCAGCGCACTGCATGATGGGACACCTCACCAAGACCAACCTGCTTCATGACGAGACTTTTGGGTGACTTAGTCAGCTTTCAAGTCACTAGTTTTCTGGTTACTAGTTTTATGAGGTCAAAAGACTAGTTTGAGAATAAATTAGTTTTGTTATTTCTATATAACGTAGTTATATGGTTATATCATTCAAGCGCTACTTACAATTGCATGGTACCATTTTGCTCATATATATATTTGATAATGAATGAACATATCGGTCACACTGTCAGTGCATCGCATTATTTTCAAGGTTGAGCCGCAGCTACAATGGCTTTTCAATCTCAGATACTCACAAGATTTTAAAATTGGCAACAAGAGATTAGGAAGGGAATGAATAAGAAGGCAGTTAATTTGCCTCATGAATTGATTAATGAATTGAACTTGTATAATGCACGAAAAACAAATAGGCAATGGGGAACTTAGCTAATTCTGGTAGTTTCCGCTAGAGACCAGGACTGGAAGACAATGCTCGTGGGGCACCATCGTTTGGGCTGCCCCAGCTTGGTCTTGAGCCTGGTGTCCAAGAAAGAGGCCTGCTGACAGGATGACTGTGATAGCTGGATCCAGGGCATGTTGTGGCGTTCTTGGTAAGGACCGTTTCCTTAGATTTGTGTTGGTCCTATGAACTCCCATTGTAGGTGATCCCCGGGTAGCCTGGCTGGGCCCCCCGGGTCCGGGCTGTGGAAGAATTCCTTGGGTTACATGGAGTGAGGTCTCTTTGATAAGACCTTTATGTTCACCCACTAAAGCCGCAGGCAACAATATGTGCCTTTAATTGAATTGAAAGTTTGGGCTTAATCTGGTACCCACAAGGCTAGTTAAGTAGTCAGCATAAATTGTTGTTGAAGCTAAAGAATGGAGGAACTGGCTCCTTCAAGTGGTAACGACTCACTATATTCTAGAATTAGCAGTTATGAAATAAAATCCTTGAATGGAATTTCATTTTAGTCAATTATAACACTGCATATGAAATATGTGTGGAATTATGATTCAGAAAGGTTCATAGGGAACATATACCTGCTGAAATTCCTTTTTAGCTGACACAAAATACAGTCAGGCTCGAAATCCAAATGGTTGATATTCATCTTAATTCATTTAGCTAGCCTCAAGCATGAAACTAGGAAAGGGCATTAATAATCTAAGGTTGCGTTCAAATATTTCTACGTGGTCTACCTATATTACCATAGCTATATACAAAATCAGCCATTACTTTCAGCCTGGTGCCGTACACTGGGCTAACCAGTAGACATATTGTCACTGCATGATCATTCCTGAATAACTTATTATATTTATATACATATTCTAAGCCCTCCTAAATGCTTAAAAACAAGCTGTTAATGAAACTATAATATACACTAAAAAACTTACCCAGTATTGGCAGGCGGACTCACTGAACCAACCACGCTTTAAAAATATTATCGAATGAGTGAATTGGTTCAATGCCTTGCTGCAGGCTTACTTGATGTTGCCGCTAGCAAAGTAGTTCAAACTAGTGGTCTGAAACTTACATTTCAGATGTTATCTCCCATGATTCGGTCTATTTCAATGAGCGTCATGAACAAGGTATGCTTACCTTTTTTATTTTAATACCAATTGTAGGGACACTTGTCCTCTACAAGACTCTTCACCAGCGCACTGCATGTTGGGACACCTCACCTGCCGAATGAATGGTGGGACACCTCACCAGGATCAGCTCATTACGTGACTTTAAACCTCACCAACCCACTTCATGATGAGACACCCCCAACCCACTGTTCGATGGAACTCCTCATCAACCTATTGCATGATGGGACACCTCACCAGCCCACTGCATGATACGACTCCTAAGCCGCCCACGGCATGATGGGACATCTCACCAGGGCCGGCCAACTGCATGAGAGGACTTCTCGCCAGCCCATTGCGTGATGGGACTTCTCGCCAGTCAGCCCATTGCATGATGGGACTCCTCACCAGACTACGGTACGATAGAACTCATAACCAGTCCCCTGCATGATGGGACTCCTCACCAGCCTACGGTACGATGGAACTCATAACCAGCCCTCTGCATGATGGGACTCCTCACCAGCCTACGGTACGATGGAACCCATAACCAGCCCCCTGCATGATGGGACTCCTCACCAGCCCATTGCATGTTCGATGGTAGTCCTCACCAGCCCACTGCATGATGGGAAATCTCGCCAGTCCACTGCATGACGGGACTTCTCACCTGCACATTTCATAAAGGGACACCTCAAGAACCCACTGCATGGTGGAATAAACGTTCGCCACTCGCCAGTACCATCCTGCTGTATGTTTTATTCGTTATAGGCATTGTTTTAAGTATCACACTCAGAGAAAATTGGGCTTCAGTTGAAGAAAATGTGCATTTGCAATGACCTCAAAGACACTGGAAAAACTGCTGATGGGAGTGTTTACTAGTTTCGTAGCCTGTGGAGGAGTGCTGCCTGTGGGAGAGTGGAACGCGTACCAGCTGCCGGTGGGAGGGTGGAAACCGCAGTTATTTTTAAAAACTGGTGCATCTCGAACTCTTTGAAACGTCAGAATACTTAGTCTTGATATGCATAAAAAAGTTCTTGGCACCCAACACCGTGATTTTTTCTTCTATTTTTTTCCTCTCTAACGCCAAGTTGTCAGTTTAACGTTCTCTGCCATAGCTTTTGTGATAATATACATGTGCACTAATTTCTTACTATTGTATATGAATTTTGACCGAGCTATTGATATAAATAAAAAAAACGTCGAGTGCTTAACCTGTGGACTTGCTATCAATTTGTCGCGCGATTCCGAACGAATGGATAGCTACTGTGTCAAAGTTCAAACACGGTCATTCGGGGACATCTGCACGATAAGAAAATCAAATAATGTAGTTATTCCTCAACAGAATATTTCTATGATCCACAATCGAAGAAAATAAATGTTAACGGGAGTCTGAATTAACCAGTCTGTTCGATTGTCGATGGATATTAAATATTTTAGATTATGTCTAAATAAAACTATACTAATAAAATAATAACGAAATCTTTCATTCACGAGCAGCCTCGCGGCTTTCTGATCTTTCACAGATTATACCATACATCTAAAATACACTTTAAATAATGGGTATAATTTTATCAAATGAGGTAATTTGGGTACAATTGGGTTCGCTAATTCAATTGAATTAATAAGTACATTCGAGTTCCCGCAACTTCTGAAAATATCTGGGAGATAAATATCTTGAGATATATTTTATGTTACCCTCGTGCATACGGTCCTCAAACATAACGGTTTGCTATCATCAGAAGTGTTTTACTTTTTTGTCGTTCTAAAACAAAAATGCATCCAACTTTCAGGTATCAAATGCTAAGAGAAAAAATAGGAGCATATTCAAACATTACACAACAAGGAAAACAATAATATTTCGACTTACTTTCAGCTACCCATAATTACAAATTTGCCAACGGAGCTTTATATAAAGCTTTTTCAATGTATGGAAATATTCTGAATCTGAGTGAAACGCTGAGAACTTATAATGATTAAATAAAAGCATGATCTGCAGTATCGCACCACAGACATCATACGAAGAATCTCACTACTCCACCAGTACTTACAAGTCGTACATGTAGGGGAAAAAATGTCTAATACCTAAGCAAATGCAAGTCCCCGTATGCAGGGTTCGTTCTTCCCTAATGCTAGCGCAGAGTGGAAGTAATGTTCCGCGATTGGTGGCTAAAAATTCAAACAGACTCACAGAATTTTACAAGTAATTATTACACGATAGAATTTCGTGCAGTACCATGAAACTGAACTTCATGAACATATATAGGAGACATGAATACTAATTACAGTTGCTGTACTCAAACACAACTGCAGGGAATATCCCAGTTGACGTGAATGGAAGAGTCCGCAAAATAATGCCATGTACTTTTATTGCAAATGTAATCATTCAGGGCAAATATTGGACTAATCAGCAGGTGCTATTGTTTGCAATGCACCGCAAAGGGAATTTTGTTCATTTTTTAAGTATACTTCAGTATGCCGTCAGTTTGAATTAGGGAAAAAAATATTTTGCTGTCCAACATCCGTCACTCCCTTGGGAAAACTCTGACTACTCGCCTGATATTACTTGCTAGGGTTAGACTGCTTTCATAGAAAAAAGACCCAACATACTTATATAAATAACATCCTATCAAGTATTCAGATACAACTGAGCACAAATAGTGAGCCCGACAGCCGATAGATGCTACAAAAAGCCACCCAACCCTGTGAAGCAATGAGGAAGATTCGTGGATGTAGGCAGTTCTGGATTGCTATTTCTCATGTTATGAGGGTCTGGTGTACTCTCGCTACCAAGCTTTACAACTGCCTGCGTATTTCCCCCTACGAAGGTTTTTTATTTGATCTTGAAGATGGGCGAGCAGTACAGTTGCATTTTTTATCCGAAAAAAGGTGCATTGGTGTTATTTCTAACGGCAGCAGGTAGATTGGTGAAAAATGTGGGCCTGAGATTGACAACCTCTTGCACCAGTCTGTGTTCTTCTGAACTCGGTGTCACTGTCACTTCCGTTCCGCGTTGACCGAGTGTGGGCTGCTCTACAATTTTATTTACAAAACCATTTGGACATGACGGCTTTTACTGAATTTTGTAAACACATTAGGCTTCATTAAGTTCTAGTCACTCGTTTATGTTTTACAAGACAAGTTTTTTAGAAGGGGTGTCACGTGATCCCTCTTCGTAAAATTTCCGTCTCGAGCGTCCTTTGCGATGACATTCAGTAGCGTTGAATATCACAGAGCAACGTTTTATAAAAGCCCCCGCATACGATGTTCTAAGTGCCGAAAGCCGTCAACCGTTTGAGCGATACAGCATGCCGCCTCCTCGGGATTTCAGTCAATAAACACGCACTCTCCTGTGCGTTCCTTGGCTGAAATCTCGAGGAGGCATGACGCATCTTTCAAAAGGCTGATAGCAATTCGGGACTTTGAACATCGTTTGCGAAGGCTTTTACCCTTTCCCTATACAATCGGGCAGTAGTCTTAATGGGAAAGATCAGAGCATTGATTACGAAGAGCCTCGATTCAAAATCAATATGTTCTTGCCTTTGGGGTAAAACATCTAAAGAATCAACTCGACAACAACAACAAACACAGACCGGCCGGACACTCGAGATCGCTTTTGGCAGCCGGACACAATCCACATAAATGAGTTGCAAGTTTTTAGTGTGTCTAATGCTTCTTCAAATGACTCGGCTCAAATTCAGCAACAGACAATCGGACAAAGTATTTGAAAGTGGCATCCAGCCAGTTATAATATCCGGCCCAACATCGTGCCCAACTTCGTACTCAACATCGTGCCCGTCACCGTAAACAACATTGAGCCCAGCACCGTGCCCGACATCGTGCCCAAAATCGTACCAAGCAACGTACCCAGTAACATGCCCAGCATCGTACCCAACATTATGCACACCATTGTGCCTGGCATCGTGCACAACATCGTGCCCAAAATTGTGCCCAACATCGTGCCCAACATCATGCCCAACATCGTGCCCAACAGCGAGTCCATCATCGTGTCCAGCATCGTAGCAAACATCGTGCACAACATCGTTCAACATCGTGTCCAACATCATAAACACCATCGTGTTCAACATCGTGCCCAGTATCGTAACCACTATCGTGCCTAACATCGTGCCCAACATTGTGTCTAACATTGTGCCCGAACATTGTGTCCAACATCGTGCCCAAAATCGTGCCCAACATCATGCCCAACATCGTGCCCAACATCGTGAACACCATCATGTTCAGCATCGTGCCCAGCATCGTGCCCAACATCATGCCCAAAATCGTGCCCACCGTTCGATCCTGTATTCAGACAGTGTTGGGCACGATAATGTATCAAAATACATTCTTGAAACACGTTGTCTGATTTCCAGGAGATAATCTTGGACCATGTAATTAGAGCAAATATCTATACACATTATTTTGCCCAACCCTGGGTTGATGTGATGAGAGGTGGCGGGCAGAGGAGGACTCAGCATTTGGGAGAAGGCCTAGTGCATGGCCAGTGCTTGGAGAGCTGCTATGACAAAAAGTGATCGTCTGTTTTTTTACACGAAAACATATTTAGTGTGAGAACTTCAAAGGTTATACTGTTTGTGAATCAAAAGGTAATCTTAGCGTGACCTACATACAGGGTGTCTCAACCTTCTATTCAGGGTGTAAGGTCTTTATAACTTTTTATATACGATACAGAATTAGATGAAAGTTATACACAAAAAAGTAACCCTGTTTCCATTGAATTTCCATAATAACTAACAAAAATCATGATGTTTTGACACCTCATCCACTGGCTTCAATGTGACCACTGTCACTGGTTTTGTCTTCGAAGGAGCACTGCAAAATATTTCAGCACTCTCTTTAACACATCCCCAACGATTTGGTCGGATGTTTCCCTTATGCGATTCTTGAGATTTTCTACACTTCGTGGACGTACTGTGTAAGCTATTGACTTGATAAAGCCACGCAAGAAGAAATCGCACGGTGCGAAATTCGTTAACGAGGAATTCATGCAGCATTCGTCTGTGCGATAATTCCGCGGCCTATCCATCATCTGTTTGCCAGTATCAGGTTGAACCAGACCAGGACAACTCTTACGAAATAAGTGCGGATGGAGATGGTGTCTTCTGACCAGAATTGTTCTTCTAGCCTCTTCTGGGAGTCCGCATCATTTACGCTTTCTTCAAAAGAAGGAAAAATCACGCCAGATTCCAAACTGAAAACATGCAGACCGTCACGCGTTTGGACATGCAGACTGAAAGAGGGCCTCGTATGAGAGTCCAAGTCGTTTTAATTAGTTTGGTGTCTCGTCAAGACGCTGCAATTCTCTGTGGCAAATTTTTGACACTTTTCCCTATCTTGAACTGTGATAATCTGCACAAATTTAACCTTGTACTGGTGTAGATGATTTTCGTATTACAATACACCCGATCGTAGCCCATGATAAAGCTATGGCATTGGTAGATCGCCGGACTGATGTTTGGATTCGCTTTGGAAGAGTTCCATTTCGCGTTCAACATTTCCATCAGCTTTTTGTTTCTTCGTAGATACGGTTTACTTCGTACGCTCGAGAATGCTAAAGTAGATGCCATTTTCAGATAAATTTCAGGTTAGAATGTGTGTGACCATATTACCAATATTTGGTAAATTGTAAGGCCTTACAACATTCTGTAAGGAATTAATAGCCAATTAAAATCCTTCATAAAAGGCTGAGACACCTTGTATACAGGCTTTTTTCGAGCGACATTGATAGCCTGCAACTTCAAGATATGATTCCAACAACGGTTTGACCGATCGCTCATATTTTTTTTCAGGATCATATTGCACAGGCTGATAACATAATGTTGGCATGACCATTGCTTGGTAATTCAATATCCTAAATAGATTCTATCGATTCACGCTCTTTAAAGACATAAATTTCGTCTGCCTGAGTGACGTGAACACCGATTCGTGACTCACCTGCACCATCGCGGTGTAATAATTGCCAGACATCCGTCATTGTTTTGGCATCATCCTGTCTCCTGCCTCCGGTAGTGAAAGCATCGGCGCCTTACGTAGAGGATGGGAGAGTAGTCAACTCATCAAGGAATACGCCAGAAACAGCTTTTGTTTGCGATTTGGTCATCAAGGAGCACCAGTCATTTAATTACGTCACATTTCAACTGTAAAAACCAACCTGGTTTCCTTTGCTTCTCAGGGATTACTTCAACCCTTCTGATAACGACAGGGTCAGCTACTGGTGGTTGAATTATTCGTTTTCCTGCGTTATTTTCAGTCATCACCCAATCAGTGGAGCAATTGCCTTACCGCCATTATTGACGGCACTACCAGTCCGTCAGCGTGATGGTGCACTCTGCTTCAGCCCATTACCTCAGTACAGGTGTTCCACTGCCAGTCCATCAGCATGATGTTGCACTCTGTTTCAGCCCATTACCTCCGTACAGGCGTTCCACTGACAGTCCATCAGCGTGATGTTGCACTCTGGTTCAGCCTATTACCTCTCTACTGGCATTCCACTGCCAGTCCATCGACGTGATGTTGCACTCCGTTTCAGCTCATTACCTAAGTACGGGCGTTCCACTGACAGTCCATCAATGTGATGTCGCACTCTGTTTCAACCCATTACCTCACTACTGGCGTTCCACTGCCAGTCCATTAGCGTGATGTCGCACTCTGTTTCAGCCCATTACCTCACTACTGGCGTTCCACTGCCAGTTCATCAGCGTGATGTCGCACTCTGTTTCAGCCCATTACCTCACTACTGGCGTTCCACTGCCAGTTCATCAGCGTGATGTCGCACTCTGTTTCAGCCCATTACCTCACTACTGGCGTTCCACTGCCAGTTCATCAGCGTGATGTCGCACTCTGTTTCAGCCCATTACCTCACTACTGGCGTTCCACTGCCAGTTCATCAGCGTGATGTCGCACTCTGTTTCAGCCCATTACCTCAGTAAATGCGTTCCACCGCCAGTTCATCAGAGTGATGTTGCACTCTGTGTCAGCCCATTACCTCAATCCAGGCGTTCCACTGCCAGTCCATCAGCGTGATGTTGCACTCTGTTTCAGCCCATTACCTCACTACTGGCAATCCGCTGTTATGATTGGCCTCATCTGGCACATGTTTATATACAAAAAGACTTGTAACGAACACTATTTTATCGAGGGGTGCGTAGAGTGTGTCCATTGAAGCGGCGCAGGACTTAGGCCTGTTTAACTTTTAGCTCAAATTTCAAGGAGGTCCCTTGCCTTGCATTAATTTTAATTCCCCTCCGATGTTTGTTTTAACCGAAGCAGGTGGCAGCCGGGTAGATCAGGTAACCTAGGAGACAGTGACGAAGTACT
>SDVV010038096.1:0-10770 GCA_016164225.1 Gammarus roeselii
AGGTGAATATATTACTATGTTTGTTATTGAATGACTCATTTGAATAGAAGTTCCTACTATCAAACCTAAATTGCTAGGATATTCGATGTCGTTATGCAAGAAATATGGGGTATTTATTAAGAGGGCTTAGATAGTTGTGCTTTATTTGACTTATTTTCAGAGGATGTTTGATGGAGTTTTTTTAGCGGTGAGATGCTTGATGTTGAATATAGGCTATGAACATTTACATATTCTAACAGGCTCATGTTGACGTGCTTTCATCATTTTATACGAAAAATCTCCTATTTCTGACTATACCTCTACTTATTTTTCCCAATACTGTACCCATGTGACCTCATTAGCTGGTGAATCAGATGCAAGATATGTCTGAAGTATTATACGTGGTTGGAATAGGTCCAGAAAATTGTTATAGATTTGAATGGTAACGTAGTAAAAATAGCGTTATTCTCATGATCTCAGAGTTGAATGTCGGATATTTTGGAGGAATATATGTTTAAGAAGTGCAAGTCCACTATGCATCTTTATGGAATTTGCGTTATTGATCCCCTGCAAATGTTTACTTTAACATTTAGTAGACGATTTACTGGATGGAGGGATCCTAGACCATTTACGGTTTGACTACCCTTCACATTAGAAGATATATTTACCTACGATAGCTTAGGGTGCTGTGTACAAATTCAACTAGCTTAATATCTATCACATTTTCACCGTGGGGCAAGAGGCGTTTTAGTGCATTTCAATGCTAGTTCAATCGAGTTACATTTAGGATATTGCAAACAAAGATTTATTAGATATATTATTTTATTGAAATAGATTTTGACACATTTATATATACATATACTTTATATACATGGGATATCGTTTCTAGGAAAACATATCTTTTTCACAATGAAATTTCAATGTGAGCAGCTCGGCGAAACATAAGTAATGTCTTCGACCACCCTTCTCTTGTGTTATCTTGATCCTTGGTACCAGTGACAGTCTGTGGGTTCTTTATCAATGGCGGTTATTTATTCCTCACCTGAAGCTGTCAACTCGTCATATCGGTGTAGGATTTATCATCTGGGTGTGTTTTTTTTCTCTGATCTATTGATGTTCTAGACTAACGCCCTTAGTACACATTTTAGATAAACGTCGACCTTTGGGAGAAGTTTATGCAACACTTGCAATCCTATCCTTGTTACCAAAACTTTATATTTAGTCTTCAGCGAGCTTTTCATGGACGCTAATTTTTTAATTACTGTTACAGTTTTATGACATCGAATAGTTTCAGGTTTATTTTTGCTGTTACCCACATTTCCATTAATTATAATCCCGCAGATTTCCGAAATATACATAATTCTCCTAGCACTCGAACGCTTGAGACATGATTCTCTCTCCTTGTGTTTCATTTCCAATCATTTTGAAACAAAATCAGATATACATTTGATTTGATTATGCAATTTTTCACTTCTTATACTTGTCACCCTTTCATTACCCCATTCAATATTTTGGTTTCCTTCAACGTTTGTAGATTTTTCTTCACATGACATATCCTCGATATCACTGTCACCGATATCCATTACACTGAAAGTATTCCATGTTTTCCCCTTATTTTCATTATTTTCAATTTCGGCCAACGTTTGGGTATACTCCCCCCATTTCACCCAATCTTTATACGTTTCACGTTTGTTTGATACTGCCACCATACTTTCTTTTACGCTCGCACCCTGTTGAGCATCGTCTATAACATTAGATTGGAAACCCAAGCCCGGATTAGTATGTTCTATCAATGCACCTAATGCATCCTTAGAGCTTATATTTTTTCACCCATTTTTAAGAGTATCATATTCAAGATAATACTGTCCTTTCAGATGTTGCCAAAACCCGAACGTCGATCTTGGTTTGCTTAATTTTATCTCCGCATTGCAAATAACACATTCCCCTGTGTTCTCCTTTCAAGTAAAATACTTCCATATCGGACTGGGCGACATCTTTCTTCCCTGAAAGCGAATCGCTATCTGAATGACTACAGATATGAGTCCAATTTTATACATACATGAACGTTAGCGTCACTGCGTTGGCTCATGTATGCGGCATTTACACAATTTTTTTTTCGCAAAAGGGTTACCATACACTGCCAGATACATTAATACCTCCGCAACCTAACCTATTTCCACTTATCTCTACATTTTGATCAATCCTTTGCTGTTTGATACACACATCCAAATCTGGTCTAGTAAAACATCAAAAACCTATCATAACCTAACTTATGTACGGTATTCAGTCATCGATTTCGAGATTTTTCATGTATTTCATCATGGTTGAACCCGCAATATGCCGGCATATGCCGGTATAAAGAAGCTATAATCACGGTTTGAAGCCGCCATATACCGGCATATGCTGGTATAATGTAGACGTATTCACGGTCGATGTCGGTAAAATGTCAGAATTTACACACGCATTTCGCAAAAGGGTTACCATACACTGCCAGATACATTATTACCTCACAATTTTCTTCAATAACTCCTGACACTCAGTCCTTCGACGATTTGCACAGTTGATCCGTTTTTTTCACTCCAATAATTTTTTCAAACTCTTCACGATGACAGCGTTTCAAATGTCTCCACACGTTACTCGTCGTTTTACGTTTATTCAATTTTATTTCTTTCTGGCAAAGTTTACAAGCCCCTATCACCCCATTTCTATCGAATAATCGAGGACTCAAGCTATAACCCATCCTTACACAACAGAATTCCAATATTGACTGATTATTTTCTCATCGGACTCTGATTTATATCTCATCATTCTGTCACACATATACAGCATTGACCCCGAGACAGGTTTTATGAGTAGCGTTGCAACCCTTGATATATTCTCCTTCCGTATTCAACAATTTCATTGTTTCCTTCGACCAACGCAATGTATGCAATTTTCATCGCTTAACCTTCGAGTTGTAGGGTATTATAAACAGTTGATTTAGGATTTACGAACTTTATTAGTATTATTTACAGATCTTGTTGTCATCACCATCAATGAAATCTAACTCATTTTTTCGATTACAACATGACTCGTACAACCACCCATACCCAGCATCACGATGTCTAAGTTTCCTCTCAAAATCCATCATATAATCCACCATATCTTTGTAGCGAACACCGAAGCCTGTTCCGTGCCCTTGCGTTCACAAATGTAATTCTTCTTCTTCTTGAACTTTAATTATTCGAATCTTCTCAAATTCAATGTCATTCTGTTTTTCATCAATGAGGAATTCTTGCATACGTTACAGGTTTTCTTTGGTTCTTAGAAAAAAGTCGTCCCCCAACACCTCAGCTTTACTACAGTCCTGATGATTTTCTACTCGGATCATATCAATTTCGAGTGTTACTTTCTTATTACCCTTGAAGTTTGTTACATACGACTGAAACCCGTCGACGTCAGTTACCCAGAGCCGACTTCCTTTTCATTCATCCATATATGAATGTTATCTCCCACTCTTTTGATTCTTGTTTTACCCATTCTCAGATAACTGCTTTTTTCAACATTTGTCAATATTTGTTCGATCCGACTCATATCATCTTCGGAGATTTCTTTTTTCGAAACACGTAAACTAATTTTTGTCACTTGAACATTCATTTTTATCTATTTGAGGACGATCCGTCCGTATCCGCTTATCGTCCACGTAACACTGACTCCAATCACGTCATACAACTTGCTATTATAATGCGTATGCAAATCTTTAAGCCTATCATCACTCGCTTCGGCAATCAATTACGTATGTATGTTTGTCTAAAGACCTGTATACGTAACCTAACATAACGTAACTTATGTACGGTATTCAGTCATTGATTTCGAGATTTTTCATGCATTTCATCACAGTTTGAATCGCCATATGCCGGCTTATGCCGGCATATGCTTGTATAATGTAGACGTATTTACGGTCGATGTCGGTAGAATGTCACCATTTACACACACCCATTTCGCAAAAGGGTTCCCATACACTGCCAGATACATTATTACCTCCCCAACCTAACCTTACCTATTGAACAACATCTTTGCTGTTGATACAAGATATTCTATGTGCATCAGTTTCATTTTATGTTTTGTTAAAAGAAGTAATCATCCTATCCTAACCTAAACAAACTTTTGTCCTTTTATTCAGTCAATGTTTTATCCGATGCATAATACATAGCCCCACTTACCTCTACATTTTGATCAATCCTTTGCAGTTTGATACACACACATCCAATTCTGATCTAGTAAATCATCAAAAAACTCAACCTAACTTATCTTATGTATGATATTCAGTCACTGTTTTATACAATGCATAACAAATTATCTGCACTTGACTCTACATTTTGATCTATCCATTGCAGTTTTGAAACACACTTCCAATTTCAATCAACCAAATTTTTTCACGACAATTCGATGTTGCCTCCTACTTACACGTTATATGAAAATTCATTGCTTAACCTTTGAGTCTTATGATATTATAAACAATTATTATTGATTACTAGCTAGCTATTATAAATTGATTTTTTTTTTTCGCAAACCACGTTGAATATCTAAGGTATCAATTAACACGTCAAAACTATTGAAAAAAATATATGTATATATATATTAAAATTGGAAATTCAAAACAATTTAAAATAAAATATAATTCAATGCATTTTCAAAAAAATCAACCCCCGGACCTTTCTTTAGTAGCCAAGATATCACATCAGTTGATTGATTTGGGTTTGTTCGGGGGTTGATTTTTTTGAAAATTTATTGAATTTATTTTATTTCAAATTGTATTGAATTTCCAATTTTTTCATATATATATACATATATTTTCAATAGTTTTGACGTGTTTGATTGATACCTTAGTTATTCAACGTGTTTTGCGAAAAAAAAAATGAAAATCAACTTATAATAGCTAGCTAGCAATCAATAATAATTGTTTACAATATCCTAAGACTCAAAGGTTAAGCAATGAATTTGCATATAACGTGTAAGTAGGAGGCAACATCGAATTGTCGTGAAAAAATTTGGTCGATTGAAATTGGAAGTGTGTTTCAAAACTGCAATGGATAGATCAAAATGTAGAGTCAAGTGCAGATAATTTGTTATGCATTGTATAAAACAGTGACTGAACATCATACATAAGATAAGTTAGGTTAAATTTTTTGATGATTTACTAGATCAGAATTGGATGTGTGTGTATCAAACTGCAAAGGATTGATCAAAATGTAGAGGTCAGTGGGGATATATATTATGCATCGTATAAAACATTGACTGAAAAACCGTACAAACGTTAGTTTAGGTTAGAATAGGATGATTACTTCTTTTAACAAAACATGAAATGAAACTGCTGCACATAGAATATTTGTATCAACAGCAAGGATGTTGTTCAATAGGTAAGGTTAGGTTGGGGAGGTAATAATGTGTCTGGCAGTGTATGGGAACCCTTTTTCGAAATGTGTGTGTGTAAATGGTGACATTTTACCGACCTCGACCGTAAATACGTCTACATTATACCAGCATATGCCGGCATATGGCGGGTTCAAACCGTGATGAAATGCATGAAAAATCTCGAAATCAATGACTGAATGCCGTACATAAGTTATGTTATGTTAGATTTTTTATGATTTACTAGATCAGAATTGGCTGTGTGTATCAAACAGCCAAGGATTGATCAAAATGTTGAGATAAGTGGATCTAATTTGTTATGGATTGTATATATCAATGACAAAATACCGTACCTAGGTTAAGTAAGGTTAGGTTTTTGACATGTACATACGTATACAGGTCTTTAGACATACATAAATACGTAATTGATCGCCGAAGCGAGTGATGATAGGCTTAAAGATTTGCATACGAATTATAATAGCAAGTTGTATGACGGGATTGGAGTCAGTGTTACGTTGGCAATAAGCGGATACGGACGGATCGTCCTCAAATAGATAAAAATGAATGTTCAAGTGACAAAAATTAGTTTACGTGTTTTGGAAGAAGAAATCTCCGAAGATGATATGAGTCGGATCAAACAAATAATGACAAATGTTGAAAAAAGCAGTTATCTCAGAATGGGTAAAACAAGAATCAAAAGAGTGGTAGATAACATTCATATATGGATGAAGGAAAAAGAAAGTCGGCTCTGGGTAACTGACGTCGACGGGTTTCAGTCGTATGTAACAAACTTCAAGGGTAATAAGAAAGTAACACTCGAAATTGATATGATCCGAGTGGAAAATCATCATGACTGTAGTGAAGCTGAGGTGTTGGGGAACGGCTTTTTTTCTAGGAACCAAAGAAAACCTGAACGTATGCAAGAATTCCTTATTGATGAAAAACAGAATGACATTGAATTTGAGAAGATTCGAATAATTAAAGTTCAAGAAGAAGAAGAATTACATTTGTGGACGTAAAGGCTCGGAACAGGCTTCGGTGTTCGCTACAAAGATATGGTGGATTATATGATGGATTTTGAGAGGAAACTTAGACATCGTGATGCTGGGTATGGGTGATGCTGGGTATGGGTGGTTATACGAGCCATGTTGTAATCGAAAAAATGAGTTAGATTTCATTTATGGTGATGACAGCAAGATCTGTAAATAATACTAATAAAGTTCGTAAATCCTGAATCAACTGTTTATAATACCCTACAACTCGAAGGTTAAGCGATGAAAATTGCATACATTGCGTTGGTCGAAGGAAACAATGAAATCGTTGAATACGGAAGGAGAATATATTTCAAGGGTTGCAACGCTACCCATAAAACCTATCTCGCGGTCAATGCTGTATATGTGTGACAGAATGGTGAGATTTAATTCAGAGTCCGATGAGAGGATAATCAGTCAATATTGGGATTCTGTTGTGTAAGGATGGGTTATAGCTTGAGTCCTCGATTGTTCGATAGAAATGGGGTGATGGGGGCTTGTAAACTTTGCCAGAAAGAAATAAAATTGAATAAACGTAAATCGACGAGTAGCGTGTGGAGACATTTGAAACGCTGTCATCGTGAAGAGTTTGAAAAAATTATTGGAATGGAAAAAACGGATCAACTGTGCAAATCGTCAAAGGACTAAGTGTCAGGAGATATTAAAGAAAAATGTGAGGTATTAATGTATCTGGCAGTGTATGGTAACCCTTTTGCGAAATGTGTGTGTAAATGCTGACATTTTACCGACATCGACCGTAAATACGTCTACATTATACCCGCATATGCCGGCATATGCCGGTATATGGCGGCTTCAAACCGTGATTATAGCTACATTATACCGGCATATGCCGGCATATGACGGGTTCAACCATGATGAAATACATGAAAAATCTCGAAATCAATGACTGAATACCGTACATAAGTTAGGTTATGATAGGTTTTTGATGATTTACTAGATCAGAATTGGATGTGTGTATCAAACAGCAAAGAATTGATCAAAATGTAGAGATAAGTGGAAATAGGTTAGGTTGCGGAGGTATTAATGTATCTGGCAGTGTATGGTAACCCTTTTGCGAAAAAAAAATTGTGTAAATGCCGCATACATGAGCCAACGCAGTGACGATAACGTTCATGTATGTATTAAATTGGACTCATATCTGTAGTCATTCAGATTGCGATTCGCTTTCAGGGAAGAAAGATGTCGCCCAGTCCGATATGGAAGTATTTTACTTGAAAGGAGAACACAGGGGAATGTGTTATTTGCAATGCGGAGATAAAATTAAGCAAACCAAGATCGACGTTCGGGTTGTGGCAACATCTGAAAGGACAGCATTATTTTAATATGATACTCTTAAAAATGGGCGAAAAAATATAAGCTCTAGGGATGCATTGGGTGCATTGATAGAACATTATAATCCGGATTTGGGTTTCCAATCTAATGTTATAGACGATGCTCAACAGGGTGCGAGCGTAAAAGAAAGTTTGGTGGCAGTATCAAACAAACGTGAAACGTATAAAGATTGGGTGAAATGGGGGAGTATACCCAAACGTTGGCCGAAATTGACATTAATGAAAATAAGGGGAAAACATGGGATACTTTCAGTGGAATGGATATCGGTGACAGTGATATCGAGGATATGTCATGTGAAGGAAAATCTACAAACGTTGAAGGAAACCGAAATATTAAATGGGGGTAATGAAAGGGTGACAAGTATAAGAAGTGAAAAATTGCATAATAAAATCGAATGTATACCTGATTTTGTTTCAAAATTATTGGAAATGAAACACGAGGAGAGAGAATCATGTCTCAAGCGTTTGAGTGTTACGATAATTATGTATATTTCGGAAATCTGCGGGAATATAATTAATGGAAATGTGGGTAATAGCAAGAATAAACCTGAAACGATTCGATGTCATAAACATGTAACAGTAATTAAAAAATTAGCGTCCATGAAAAGCTCGATGAAGACTAAATATAAAGTTTTGGTAACAAGGATAGGATTGCAAGTATTGCGAACACTTCTCCCAGAGGTCGACGTTTATCTAAACTGTGTATTAAGGGCGTTAGTCTAGAACATCAATAGATCAGAGAGAAAAAACACACCCAGATGATAAATCCTACACCGATATGACGAGTTGACAGCTTCAGGTGAGGAATAAATAGCCGTCATTGATAAAGAACCCACAGACTGTCACTGGTACCAATGATCAAGATAAGACAAAAGAAGGGTGGTCGAAGACATTACTTATGTTTCGCCGAGCTGCTCACATCGAAATTTCATTGTGATAAATATATGTTTTCCTAAAAATGATATCCCCTGTATATAATATATATGTATATATAAATGTGTCAAAATCTATTTCAATAAAATAATATATCTAATAAATATTTGTTTGCAATATCCTAAATTCAACTCGATTGAACAAGCATTGAAATGCACTAGAACGCCTCTTGCCCCACGTTGAAAATGTGATAGATATTAAGCTAATTGAATTTGTACACAGCACCCTAAGCTATCGTAGGTAAATATATCTTCTTAGGTGAAGGGTAGCCAAACCGTAAATGGTCTAGGATCCCTCTATTCAGTAAATCGTCTACTAAATGTTAAAGTAAACATTTGCAGGGGATCAATAACGCAAATTCCATAAAGATGCATAGTGGACTTGCACCTCTTAAACATATATTCCTCCAAAATATCCGACATTTAACTCTGAGATCATGAGAATAAAGCTATTTTTACTACGTTACCATTCAAATCTATAACAAATTTCTAGATCTATTCCAACCACGTATAATACTTCTGACATATCTTGCATCTGATTCACCAGCTAATGAGGTCACATGGGTACAGTATTGGGAAAAATAAGTAGAGGTATAGTCAGAAATAGGACATTTTTCGTATAAAATGATGTAAGCACGTCAACATGAACCTGTTAGAATATGTTAATGTTCATAACCTATATTCAACATCAAGCATGTCACTGCTAAAAAAACTCCATCAAACATCCTCGGAAAATGATTCAAATAAAGCACAACTATCTAAGCTCTCCTAATAAATACCCCATATTTCTTGCATAACTACATCGAATATTATAACAATTTAGGTTTGAGTAGTAAAAAATTCTATTCAAATGAGTCATTCAATAAAAAAACATAGTAATATATTCACCTACCGTGCGAAATTTTCCAATCATATATATATCGTTGATAAGACCTAAAAACCTACAACTTTATAATCCGTACGGAAGCAATCGTAAAGAAAAGCAAAAAGATACCGAAAGAAATCTGAAAGATATCGTAAGGCAACTGAATTCCCCAAGATGATCTTATCTCGAGATAAGATCATTGTGTGACAGTTGACACATAAAGTCCATCAAGGTAATTACCATCTGCGGTTTGGACACCGCCTGAGTCCGGTCGACCCTCCCCTCTTCCCCACCCGTCACGGGCAGTCTCTATGTATCGTAAGCAACTCACTTGACCAGAATAGAAGAAAATAAACATATAACTACAATGTCCGAGAAATACATCGAGTAAGTCAGACATACTAAAATAATATACATCCTAACAAATAAATCGGCCGACTCATAAAGAACATGCGTTCCTGGTATCTCTACGTATCATCAGTAACTAACTTGATCAATTTATCTTAACATAAAACTACTATGTCCGAGAAATACAGTGCCTGAGTCAGATACAGTAACAAATAACAAACATCCAAACCAATACATCCGATAAAAGGTTCAAAGATCTAGTCATCCTATATCTAATTCCATCACAAATCATACATAGAGTCACTAATTATCGCCAATCTAATTCCTTCACAAAATCATATAAATATTCACTAATTATCGCGTATCTAATTCCTTCACTAAAAGCATATTCGGTCGAGTCACAAAAAAAAAACTCCGTTCACGGGCAAGCTCTATGAACCAAAAGTACCTCACTTGACCCAAATAGAACAGAGCACTCGAGATGCAATCTAACAAATGCATTAGCCATGTCACAGAAAACCTCCGTTCATGGTATCTCTACGTATCATCGGTAACTAACTTTATCAATTTGTCTTAACATGTAACTACAATGTCCGAGAAATACAGCGACTGAGTCAGACACACTAACAAATAACATACCTCCTAATTATCGCCTACCTAATTCCTTCACTAAAAGCATATTCGTACACCCACATTATCGTCTATCTAAATCCTTCACATTTGCATCATGCTTCGGCTCTTTTATCGCCTATTTTCCAGGGCAACTTTTGCTCCTACTTTCCAGGGCGATTTATGCAGACATTTCCAGGGCGATTTTTGCAGACATTTCCAGGGCGTTTTTTGCAGACATAATAGCTACTTATATATACATA